>CAHIKZ030004617.1:722500-735000 GCA_903632075.3 Acanthosepion pharaonis | reverse complement strand
CTCTTTAACCTCTTGAGTGATAGTAGCGCACCCACCTTGCCCGGGGTGAAATGTTTTTTTTTTTTTTAAAAAAGGATAAATGAAATAGAGAAAATTTATGAGAGAAAGAGAGAGAGGGACCGGAGATGAGAAAAGGAAAAGAAAAGAAAAGAAAAGTTGAAGAGAAAAGTGAAAAGGCGGAGGTGTTGCATGGGTTTGAACGAAAATGAAAATGGGAAAGAATGAAAATTGTATTATAAGGAGGGGTGGAAAGAAAGAAAGAAAGAAAGAGAGAGAAAGAAAGAAAGAAAGAAAGAAATAAAGAAAGAAAGAATAATTAGAGACAAAAAGAGAAAGAAATCGAAACAAACGTAACGGAAAATCTAATGTCTACAGGAGAAAAATTAGCTGATCGAAACAAAAGTAAACAAGAGAGATAGGGAGGGGGGGAAGAGGGAGAGAGAAAATAGGGAGAAAAAAGGGAGAAGCACAGGGGAAATCAAACGCATGTTGCAAGACAGGTAAGTGAGAATGTTTAATGATATGCAATAAGAATAAACGAAAAATTATTGAAAATAATGACGACACGAAAGAAAGGCAAAATAAATAAATACGAGAAAAGAAAGAAAGAAAAACTAATCTAAGATTTTAATCGTAACAACATCAGCCATGACAAATTCGCGAAATGAATAAACAAATAAAAATGCCCGGATATTTACGAGATATCGCTAGGTATTTGTAACGAGTTGGTCGAAAATGGTTGGCCATTGAACGGAGAAGATTGAGTCAGCGTCGATGCAGGCGATAACTTAGTTGGGCAACAGGGGGAGAGAAGGTTCAAGAAGGCAGAAAATGGCACAGTTTCTTTAAATCGATGCGCCAAAAGCAAAGAAAGAGAAGTACGGGAAGAAACATTGGAAAGAAAATTCTTTGGAGAAATTCAAACGAAAATAACCGCTGAAAACAAATTAAAATGTCGTGAAAATAAAGTAAAAAGACAAAGAAATCACCAGAGTACTCTTTTTTTTTTTCGTAAATGATGTACTTGTATGGAAGTCATAAAAAAGTTAAAAAAAAACAAACCCTTTCTCTCTGTTGTGCAACGAAAGCTTGTTGGTAGAATCTCTGACTGATGCCAAATCGGTCGGGTTTCGATCCCGGCATGAAGCAATCGGGTGTAGAGCTACACTAATGAGCTGTGATACTGCAAAACAGTCTGTCTGTGGATGACTATATATATATAGATAGATAGTTTGCGAAGAAATTTCTTGCTTTGGCTTGTCTATAACTTCTCCAAGATATGAAATATATATATATATTTCATATCTTGGAGAAGTTATAGACATGCCAAAGCAAGAAATTTTTTCGCAAACGAAAGCAGTAACAGCAAATCAAAAAAAAAAAAAAAAGAAGAATGCATGTATCTAATTGGTTAAAAACGTACACACTTACACTCAAACGGTACTTGAATATGTAGATATTAATTTATATTCCCATTATTCGGACTGCAGTCATTATCTTTATTGCCATATTATCGATGTTTCAACCGTTGTATGCTCTAGTCTTCTTCAGGTGATGGGAACTCCAAAGTGAACTCTTTATTTCGTACAGATTCGGAAGATTGTTTTAGTTCTACGTGCCATGCCTCTTCCGGGTGTTTCAGTTATCCTTTAACTCTCCATATTTTTTTTCAGGTATTGAACTCACAAGTCACTGGATCCAACCAACGATTTTATCCAACGCGCAATGTGCACTTGAGGACATCAGTGTATGAATTTTTGGGACTTTCATATCTCAGTAACCATATTTTATCAAGCACTTCTTATTACTGGTTCCCATATTGTATTCATATCTATGCTTGGTCGGCGCAGGATATTTTTTGTGGCCTAGCATATGTGCTGATTCCTTAAGTTTTCGTATTTTGTGATGTTCTCTGTCTATTATTTTAACTTCAACCTACAGGTGATTAAAGGGAGATAACTGAAATAACCAGAAGAGGCGTAGCACATCGAACTAACTCAGTGGACGAAATAAAGGGTTCAGTTCGGAATTCCAGTCACCTGAAGAAGGCCGGGGCGTATAACGACCGGAACGTCATGAATATGGCAAATAATGTAATAATTCATGTAAATAATGTAAATAATTACAATACCTTATCTCAGAAATATAGACAGATTTTAATTTATATATTAACCTCCTCTCCTATTTTGTGTACATCATTGTGAAAACGCGTATACCTAAACAAGATGACTACCTCAACATCTCATTGAAACGCTGGTTCCTGTATGACCATCGAAGTTAAGCAACGTCAAGCCTGGTCGTTGCTTAGATGAGTGACCGCTTCGGAATACCAGGTGGTGCTAGCTTGGATTTGCGGGTGGTGTACTGGATAAATGCCTTGGAAGAACTGTGTTCCAATTACGCACAAATGGTATGAATCCACCTCTTCCCCTATGGGTTAATTAGTATGATGTGTATCGTTGAATCATTATTATCTAGAAAAATAAAATAAAATTGCATATAAAATATTCTCATTTTGGCCTGAAAAATCCTGGAAAGGTTTGGCATGCAGCTAAACAATATATATATATATATATATATATATATATATATATATATATATGGTTGGATTGATATGAGTTTGTAATCCTGGATTTCACGCTTTTGCGATCGTCAGATAAACCCTGACGATCGCTAAAGCATGAAACCCAGGGTCACAAACTCACATCAACCCAACCAAATATGTTAGCTCTATCTCTGATATTGAGCGCTTTCTAATAAGTATCGCGCATATACATACACACACACTTTTCACAAACACTTTTCACACACACACACACACACACACACACACACACACACACACACACACACACACACACACACACATGTGCTTATTCATTTTGTTCCTTAACAGATGCATTCTATTTGAAAATAATTCACACGCACACACACACGCACACAAACACAAACACACACACACATATATTTAATAATTGTGCATTTGGGCAGCAATCCTTCTTTTATGCAAGTTTCGTTAAAAACGACTGACAAGGTACTGTGGTTAAGTTTTTTATTTAATTTTTTCACGTATTCTTAAATCTTTTTCTTTTCAGAAAAAATATAAAATATATAAAATTGTCCAAATGTTTTATGCATACAAGCGCTTTCGGCTATAAAGATGAATTTTATTTTACTTTTAATAGAATATATGGATTGTTTTATGTATGTATCTGGAGTTATAGAAATGTTTTATTTTCCAAACATGGTCAGCACATTGTGGCCGTGTTCATAGTTGATATTATTGAGTGTTGAATTTTCGTTTTTCTTAATAATGCTTCCATTATTTTTACCCTTTTTTTACATGTGGATGAGGGTATTATATTTGTATTATCAACGAGTATATTTCGGATAGAGTTTGGTAGGTCTTCATGTGTATTTAAATGAGATCTAACTGAGCTATGGTCAGAGAGATGTAAAGCTTGTTAAGCATATTGTCGTATATCTAATAGAATTATTTACGAATTTGGATTGGTCAGGAAGGGACATGTGAATTTGTAAATAATATTGATTCTCCGGAATTTGAACCTTGTTTGAGAAAATAAAATTGCTAACCTGGCAGGTTTTAGAACAAGACGAAGTACAATGGAACAAGTCTTCAATTGCAGGATCAGAAGAACGTGTTCCACAACTTTGTTTATTTCAAAAAAGCATTTGATCGTGTAAAGCATGACGGTCTTTGGCAGATCCTTAGGGAATTCAATGTAGATAACGGAATTATCCAAGTCATCCAGACCCTATTTAAAGATGCCACCAGCACAATTCTTCTGGGAAAACAAATGGGAGGATTCTTCTGGAAAACTGTCGGTGTGAGACAGGCATGCGTACTTTCACCCACATTGTTCACCTATTTCTAGAGAGAATCATGCCAGAAATCTTGAACGTCCATGATCCTTCAATCTCTATCGGTGGCAGACCCATCTGTAACCTACGTTTTGCAGATGACGTTGACCTCAAAGCAGGTAGTAACAGTGAGCTCCAGGACTTCACTAACAAACTTTTTGAAAGAACAGGAGCTTTATGGAATGGAGGTCAGCTCCAAGAAGTCCAAAGTAATGGTGACTAACACAGACAGTAACACATGTGTCGACATTACCATGAATGTGAATTCCCTGGAGGAAGTGTCCATTTTTAAATACTTAGGAGCAATCTTTTCTAAAGATGGTACTTGCAACTTGGAAATCCGCACACGGATTGCGCTGCCATGGCAGCGATGGCCAAATTGGCAAGAATATGGAAGGGCAAAACCAGCTTTCAAACAAAGTACAGAATGTAGAAATCGCTTGAAAAGGGTTGAAAGATTTGCGGGAACCACTTCTCGCCACTGTCAAACGGAGAAAAATGGCGTGGTTTGGACACATTGCCTGTGCAAGACCATCATGCAAGACACCGTTGAAGGTGGACATAGGAGAGGATGCCAACATAAAACCCTCTTGGACAATGTCAAACAATGGTCAGGTATGAATTTCTGATGGCAGCCGTTAATGGACCGTTGTGGAGGAGATTTAGTGTGGCTTTTGCATTTGGACCCTACGGTTACAAAAGTCAAGGGGATGATGATGATGATGATGATATGTGCATGTGTTCGTGTGTGTGCATGCGTGCGAGAGCGTGTGCATGTGTGTGTGTTTGTGCCTTCGTGTTCGTGTGTGTATCTCTCCGATTGTATATATCTAAGGAGTGTGCGGTATTTAAGAAAATACCATTAGCGGGTCATGAGTAGAAATAGACTTAACGTGAAGTTACATGACCCCTTTCCCAAAGACGAAGCGTCGCAAGCCTGGCATTACTCTTTCGCGATTTCCATGGTTAATGTTCTGAAGAGATATATTCATTAGTTCCACCAATTCCTGACCTTTGCAGGTAAAATCCGCCATGCCATGTGCATGGGGACGAATCATCCTCATTCTCTTTGTACTCCACTCGTAAGAATGGAGTCCCATTCGGATAACTTATTCTCTAAAGTTGCTACTTTGTAGAACTAACTTCCAACAGCTTGTTTTCACGATCATAAACCTCAACTTCTTCAACTCTCTGATTAATCTTTCTCTTTTCTACATATCGTTATTATATTCTCTTCTTAGCGTCTTGGGTATGACGATAAACTACACCCGGCAGCAAGGTCTCTGATCAGGAGATTGTAAGTTTTGAGAAGCGTGGAACCACCTCTTAACTGATGTTGTTCCCAGGTCTACCCTGACTCGTGGTGGTAGCACCTGTTGGGGTCCTAGCTATGGGCAAATAGTGAAATTCCAAACAAAAATCTCGTCCTGGGTATGACGATAAACTACACCCAACATTAAGGCCTCTGATCGAGATGTTTTGAGGAGCGTCGAACCGCTTCTTAATTACTGTTGTTCCCAAGTCCACTCTGACCCGAAGTGTTAAGGTCCCAGCTATGGGCAAATAGTTAACCCTCCAAACTGGGATAAAAAAAAAACTATGAAAATACAAAAATAGATTTTATAGTAAAAATACCATCAATACATTTTTGAAAAAATATTACTAGCAATACATTTTTGTAAAAAAAAAAAAAATATTATCAGCAATAGATTTGACTCTCGTCAAAAAACATCTTTACAAAAATACGTCAATGGAATCTGACCCACAAACTGATTTCTTACAAAGAATATATATTCTATGCATACGAACCTATCCTAAAAATCTTGTCGGTATTAAATAACCCATTGAGGTGTTGATATATCGTAAAACAAAATAAACCAAACCAAGCAAAAATCAACATTACATATTTTTAATAAAATGATCAAGAATACATTTTATAGGAAAATGACAATCAATACAACATTAAAAAAATAAATATACATTTTTATAGAAAAATTAACAATGCATTTTATGATGTACGATGTATATACTCACCAAAAACATACCTTTACCTTGAAAATATAAAATTATGTACAAAATATTTAGATTTCGGCATTAAATAACCCATACAGGTGTTGATATGCAGCTAAACAAAATCAAGCAACCAATTCACTTATCTACTTGTTTTACAGTCGTACAACATAATTCAATAACGCTCTACCTTGAGTAGCTCTTGAGCCTTGTATTGGGTGATCATTAAAAAGTGCACGAAATTTCAACTTCCTCGTTTCTCTTTCTGACGTGTAGTAGACATTCATATTGCATCATGATAGTTGATATTTATAAAGTAAGTAGAATATAATTAACACATTACTTCTATATTTCTATCATTACATATACGTGTATGTGCGTATGTATGGTACGGACTTTGCTATATTTTAACGATCGTAACGCATTTATATATCTATGTATACATACGTCTTCAGAATATTTGAATTGCAAGCATATCAGCTTCAATTTTATTATGTACACACATCCATACAAACGTACACAGACCTACACCCTCCTCCACACGCAGACAGTCAAAAGTTTATGCACGCATGCGCACGTAATCAGTCATCGAGCGACTAAATTGTTTCACTTTTGTACACTTACCTAGAAATAAGCACCAGAGCGCGGGAACAAATATTTAATCCCCGCCACCACCACTTCATATACACACTCAGCTACACTAGTGTCTGCTTTAACTTACCTACACTTGATATTCTTTTGTTCACACTTTTGTAAAAACTTCCGACGTACTCAAATTTATTCGCCGAAAGTATGGCGCCTTCCTTGAATAAATGGTTAGAAATCTCTTATTGCAGACTATGTTAGTCAAGTGTGACCGATTCCCTATCGATGTCTTACTTTTCTTTTATACTAAACTAAGATAAGACCTCCTCGATAAAATAATATTCACATGCATAAAAATGAAATCACCTGTAAATATAATGTTGCAATTTCTCCGAATCGAAACTTGAATTGTTTTGAGATTGCCTCAGATTCGACTTTCGTTGCTTCATAACTTCAGTAATCGTAATACTGAATCTTGTTCACATAGACTAAGAAAAGCTAGAAATTAGTTCTTATTCTGAACTCCTAACACATAAAGAAGCGATTTCAGATATACTGGTCGGACCAAACTTATTTAAAATAACGTTTGTATTGCCAGTGATTCTATAATTTTATACGAGGTCCTATAAAAAGGTATCAGGACTGTTACTGATGTAATGAATATGCATACACCTGTGTTCCCACTCAAAGGAATATGATTGGCTGGTGTCAGCCATAAATACAGACTGATGTAGAGATACAGGACGACGCCCATTGGACGACGCTATTGGCTATCCTATTGGTCTACGCCTATTGCCTACACCTATTGACTGCGACTACGACGAGTACCAGTTCCATTACTGCTACCTGCTAGATTGTTCTACTCGGTTACAGTAGCCTAAACCATTTAGCTACTTCGATCAAATATATCCCTTTTCCGGGACATGTCAGGTACTATGATAATGGAGCTAAAGTACGCAGAGTGAAGTCGCTTGGCACAGATTGACCTTGAAGCCTGTCGTCCATACACACTAACTTATAACGTAGTCGATAACTTTCGTTGTTTATAGAAGTACTTGAAAGGGAAGTGTGTAGAGTGTGGTCGTCTCACTAACCCACAATAATTCCATCAGTAACCATGGCTTGTGCAGCAGTCTTTGACCGATGACTGCATTCCCCATGTCCGACAACAACCATATTTCTCAAATCTCTCTCCTTGCGAAATTTTCCTCTTCAAAAAACAAGTCTCACTAGAAAGAAACAATATTTTATAACTTTGAGGAAATCCATGAGAATACAACGATCCAGCTGCTCACTCTCCTCCAAAAGTTGTTCCAGGAACGATGCAAACATTCCTGGAACTGAATTAAAGTGTGTAGCTTCAGAAGAGAACTACTTCGAAGGAGATTAAATGCTGAGTTGATATGTGTTGTAGTTTTCTTTTTATAGCACCTGTTCCGATAGATTTTAAACAGACCTCGAACGCATACCTGGCAAATCTTTTGCGTACGTTCTAAGCATATTCAGCACACGCACAAAGTCAATTAAGCACGAATAGCTACACAAGTGGGTGATGAATTATCTTCCACCCTACAACTCCTTTCTCACAGACGAATTGTTGCTAGCCACTCACTGCTCTATTGCTATTTCTATGGAAAATGTTAAGACGAACTATAATCCTTATTTCCGCCAATTATAATTTTCGCAGATAAGACCCGCTATTTCACGTCCACTTATTCGGACCATCTTCTTTTCCTTCGTATTAAATTAGTAAGAAGGAAGTCCCACTCGAACAGATTCTTCCAACCAATCACTACTTGGTGGAATCGATTCCCGAGAAAATGCTTTCCAAACCACTACAATCTTAAATTCTTCAAGTCTAGGCTTCACCGTTATATCTCCCACATCAGCAATATTATTGGTTCTGACATGGCATCTCGACTTCAGTCACTTTTTCACCGACGGAAAGTTGCTTACCTGTGTCTTTTCTACAAATACTTTCATGGTAATTGTTCGGATGAACTCTTCGCTATGGTATCTATGGTATCTAGACTCTAGGAATTTAAGCACAGTACTAGATAAGCAACAAGATCTCATCAATTTACAGTTGAATTGACTAGATGTAACTATAAGCTTTATACTAACAATTCCTTTTTTTACGTTTCTTCGCTTATGAAACACCCTTCTGGCTCCATGCTTTCCAGCCAACTTTTGGCTTAAAAATTTAAATGCAATGTCAATTGTTATCTACTCTCCTCCTGATTACTCTTCTGTTGCTCTCGCTCCTTAATAATGTTTCTGATAATTTTTTAACCCCTTGCTTTACTGCCTTGCGTGGAGTGAATTTGATTAAAAATATATCCTCCTGAATTTCGTTTCTTACCTCTTACTCTTACTGCACGAACAACAACATACTTCGTTAACTCTCTACCTTGAGTAGCTCTTGAGCTTTCTAGAGGGTGAACATTAATAGAATATATATAAAAATCAACTGACTGTGTATGTGCGTGTGACAGAGTGATAGTTAAATAGATTACTACAGCGATCCCCCCACCCTACCCCCCCCAAAAAATAAATAAAAAATAAAAATAAAAACAAGGCCTGTTTAATGGTTGATTGGTTTACGTGGACGGTGTTAGAGTTAGATGAAATCTAGAATTTTTAATACTTCGGTAGGATTATACAATAGGCACAACGAAATAATATTTTTTTTTTCAATTTTCTTTCATATCACTACAGTGTGAGCACTACAGATCACGAATAAAAAATATTTTATTAAATTCTGAAAGTCAATTTGCTATGCAAATTCATTTTAAACAGAACCCCTTCCCTATGGAAGCCAAAACAAATATGATCATTCGACGTGATTTCCTAAAATGTAAAAAAACATATTTTTTTAATTTCGTTGTCTGGAGTTCTTTCTTCATATACAGGGTGCAATGGATAAATAGTCTAAGTTACGCAAAAATGAAAATAACAAATATTTACTAAAATGACACAAAAATATCTTGAAAAAAGTACATTTATTCAATAAAATCGTCATTGTTTTCAACCGTGGCCTCCAGACGACTTCGGAATTTCGTGTACCTCTCCTGGATGTTCTCTTTGTTTAAAACTTAGGAGAAAGCAGGGCCGATCCATCAGGCGAAAAGTCGAATGACGAAGACGATGACACGATATTAGCTGGCTGTTTTTCGTATTAGCCAATCAGATTGCTTCACGGATTTCTTGCACATATGAGCATTTCAATGGCGGTTTCTATGATAGCTGTGTTCTGTGATTTTACAACGATTTTTTGTGTTCCAAATGAGGTTATGTGAAAAGGCCCCAGTCTTGGCACTGAAACTCCAATTGATGCTCCGTCTTCAAAGTGTGAAGTCAGTGAATGCTGCCATAATCTTTGCCTTCAGTTCACCTTTGGTGTTTCAAAGAGTTTTGTTGGTCACATAATAATCAAGAGGGTTGCAGTCTGGGGAGAGGGATAATTTAAAGATTTAAGGAATAATGTGGTCGCAGAAATTGTCAGATTGGGTTCTCCTGCTTGCGTGTCATGTTGCAGTGTCCTGTTACCAGGCATAGGGTCTTTTGGAGCCACCCTCTTGACTCAGGTCAGCACTACCGGTTCAGGGCACTTTATGTAGGCCTCCGTTTTCAGTCTGAAGCTCCGTGGAAAGATGAATAAAGGTATAACGTCACCATCACGTGATCACTCCAAACATCTTCGTAATCACCATTAGACTCATCCAACTCTTTTCTAATCCTATGCATTGTCTCCAAATTGACACCCAAATACTCTGAAAGGTTCGTATTGTATCTTCTGGTGCGAATGTCTTACAGTACAGCATGCTGTTTCCACATTTCTGGCGGAGTGAATTGCGTAATTAGTGCCCTTTTTTTTGTCTTAAGGACGATGCCGAACTGACGCTACAATACTCTGCAGTCGACAAAATCAAAAACAAACAGCGTGCACATTCGAAATAAAAAAAAATAAAAAAATGGCGACAATTTATCCATCGCACTCGATTGTTTAAATACTCCAGATTCTTCATTGTCTATGCACCGCGTTACTTCAGGACGTTGGAGATCATGGTTCTCCACAATTTCTCCCCTGTGTAGCTCTTATTAAATTTTGTCTTTTTGTTATCTTTCCTAATCCTTGTTCCGACATCCATTTAGTCAAGGTCGCTAGGTAGATTATACATTATTTGCCTCTGTCTCTCATGTCTGCAATCTGTCTTGTGAGTATCAGATTTTCCAAGCCCTCTTTCTTCATTATGCGAACTATAGATTTTGACTGATTCTTCCTCTTGTTAAATGTACATATTCAATTTGTTCCCATTTTCTCTAAAACTTTGTCGTTGTCCACATGTTTAGTCCATGGTATTCTCGGCATTCTTTTGTAGAAATGCATTTCTGTTGCTTCTAGTCTCTTCTTCCTCTGTGAGGAGATTGTCTAGCATTCAGTGCCATATAGAAGGACTGATATTACATAACAACCAGTAATCCTTTCTTTGTTTCTTACGAAATTTTTCTGTTTCTTAATACATTGCATAGCTTTTGGAAGGTATATTTTGCTATCCCAATACGCCTTCGGGTTTCATTGTCGCACTCTCCGGCCTCTGTTAAAATCTTCCCAGATATTTAAATTTACAATTTACAAGGAATTTACATAACAAAATGGACTCCCTTTTAAATTTTATATAATTTAATATATTTTTTTTTAGATATTCGTGATTTGAGTGCTTAATCTACAAGTTGGTCCGAAAGTCTTGTCACTCCTACATAATATAATTTTCTATTTCAGATAGCTGACACGAAAATGGTGTCCATACAGACTTTCTAGATGTGTGACAACGCCAGTGAAAGTGAAAAAAACTGAATCCAGTACACGTGCTTTGTATTACCGCATTACTTATTCTATTGTTCCCATTACGTGTTGGTTAGGGGTGACAAGACTTTCAGACCACCCTGTATCGTGATATAAAAAAATTGAAAAAAATATCATTTCTGATGGCTGTATTTATTGTACAGCTCCACCAACACATGTTTTTAAGAAAAGACAGGTTTTCATCCACTAGAAAAATCCTCATACATCCATTTGGATCTCAATCAAAATAGGTTTAGTTCAGTTAATATCTCGATATAGATGACAAAGATGGAGTAATGTGTTTTTTTTGTTTTTTTTTTTAGATAGAGCTGGTATCAATATATAAAACCCATTCAAACACACCTAAATAAAGCATAATGCCAGACTCCTTACAAAATTCCCTGAATAAAAATCTCAACAAAATAAATTTTCTTCCTTTGCCTTTTTGACGGACCTTATTTACTATGACATGCACATTGTTCATTTTCGGTGGTACATCCCAGAAACAATGTCCTCCTTGCTAACGCTTCTATGGCTGGGACGACGACACTAGCGCCACTGTCGGCCACTGAAGACATCACAGCCTCACATTTTCCACCCAAAGGGCTGGCTTTCCAATCACAGCTACAAAACTTCCCCTTTTCATACTGCTCTTCCTTCTCCTCTCGTTTCGTTTCTCATTAAATGAAGTGAAACTCAGTTTAATGAGTGAAGAAAACGCCACAAGCTTTTACAATAGACTGCGAAAAAAAAAAAAAGTGAGAGAACTTTCGCAAAAGATTTCTTTTCTTTAAGCCGCTAGTAACAAAATCAAATAAAATACAATAAATTAAACGGAAAATGCAAAAATAATAAAAAAATATAGAAGAAAATTAAACGCACATAAACAATCACACACACTTCCCTACAAAGACACGCGTAAAGAAAGACATTGGCTTTTACAGTTACACAATACTGCCAATTGATACGCAATATATGTTCACATATACGCGTGTGCGCAAATACAGATGCAAGTAATCATCGGCATTGTTCAAAGTACTCATGCACAAATGCACACCAACTGATATACACTTATACACACAAACGCTTTATTATAAACGCGGACACGCTTATATGTACAGGCGAATCACTCACAAACGTATATGATCATCGTTTTTCTAATAGTGAGACCTGTATT
>CAHIKZ030004617.1:700000-717500 GCA_903632075.3 Acanthosepion pharaonis | reverse complement strand
TATTCTGCCGCAATTTAAAGACGATTTGATGTACGTAGGTCCTTACTTTCAGTACAAGCAATTATTTTTATTTCATGGGTGACTTTCGCTGGATTTCGATTTTTCCCAAATTTATTTCCAAGATATAAAAATTGTTATCGTACAAGAAAATTCGTTGCAAAACATCACTTAAAAAAATCACCGCAACCAATTGCAATGGGAATCCAAAATTTTAGGATTGCAGGTTCGGATCTGGCCCGGAATGGTTTTAATCTTCTCACGGATTCGGCCTGATTCCAAAATGGTATGGTATGTTGGGTTACGGCCTCGAGGTGTAAAGTTGAAAAAGTGTGACACAATGACACACTGACATTCGTATTTATTATATAGATTATTCATTGATATATTATTTTTATTATTAAATATTATTTATTTATATTATTTTTATTTACTTTTATTTAATTATCATTTATTAATCCTTATTATTAATTACTATCATTTTATTTATTATCATTTATTAATTATTTTATTATTATTTATTATTATTATTTATTATTGGTGTCAATTATTTTTATACTTATTTACTTATGATTTATGATTATGTATTATTCCTTATTTATTCGTTATTATTATTTATTATAATCTATTATAAATTATTATCGTTATTTATTATTTATTATTTATTATGCATCATTCTTTTTTTTTTTTTAAGCATTTCACCCCTAGCAAGGCGGGAAGCTACTAGCACGCAAGGGGTTATAGAGGATATTATAATTATTATTATTATTATTATTATTATTATTATTATTATTATTAACTATGATAAAAACCAACTGTAAAATAATCCCGTTTCTCGTGTTGAAAGCATTGGTGAAAAGGGTTACTGAATGAAAAGGATCCCGATGGTGTTGAATTTCTCTGTTGCCTACTTTTAAAGGTTTAAAAAAAATGTGTTTCAATAAAAAAAACCTTAAGTTACTAAGGTAGGGAGCTAAGTTCGGATGCTAACGTTGGAGGGTACGATATACAAATACAATGATTTGATCTTGGCTGAGTTTAATTTATTGAATTTGGGCATTGAATTGCCATTCTGAAGTACGTCATATTTTCTGTTAAACAAATCCTGATGTTTTTTCTTTCAGTAAATTATTATTCTTCACTCGTTCTTCGCAATATTTGCCATGATTGTTTTACTTGATTCGTAAAGATCATAATACAAAGAAAATTACCGCATTCCCCAGACAGCTCATTAAAACTTTATGGTATTTTTGTGTAAATGTTGACATCATTTTCCAATCAAAATCCCAGATATTTTCAACAAGAAATAAAATAATCACTTTTATAGTTAGTCTTGTCATTTGCAATAACGTTCATTATATTTTTGTTATTGACAAAACTTAGCATTTTCAGCACAAGGCTACAAGTGTAAGGCACCCGGTGATAATCATATTCACTACTCAGGAGTAATGTAATACAAATTTAACCCTGATCACTTGATATGCAGTCTTTGGGCATTTTGGGGGTAAAGTTCACTATTTCAGAGCTGCCTGTGAAACAACAAATCAGCAGCGAGGAGAAGTCAATTGTTAATATATTTAATCATTTCACCCCAAACAAGGCAGTAAAGCCACTAAGACGTAAGCAGTTACTGAGAGTGAAAGAAACTGGGAAAAATTTATTGAGGAGAAAAGGCAATGAAGAGAACAGGGTTCAAGGAAACAGATGATGACGATTGACTTTGCACTTAAAGTTTTGAAAATTCTAAGTGACAGGAATGCAAGAAGGAGGCAGAGAGTTCCACGGACGAGAAGTGCGAGAGAAGAAACTATTAGATCAGAACTTACGCTTACATCTAGCTATTTCAACAGTAAAGTGATGAGACCTAACTGCCAATTTGGTACTAGTATTCGTGAAGTCGCGGTACCAAACAAGAAAGCACATCAGAACAATTGCCATGAAAATATTTATAGAAAACACCCAAGGAAGCTACGCTACGGCGGTGGGAAAGTGTTAGAAACTGAGATGCCAGGTCAGGACCGATAACATTACAGATTCTTTTATGGATTTTGGCATAGCAGAAGCACCAGATCAGATATGACAAGAATATTTAATGTGCATACGAATAGAAGACTTATAAAGTTGCAAGATAGAATCGAATGAGAAAAATAGTTTAGCACGACACAGCGAACAAACTTACTTAGCAGAAGGCTACACAATTGACATGATATAATATTCGAATTTATATTAGTGAAAAACGTTAGAGCAAAAAGGTGCAATGATTTAATCTGGAGGTTAGCATCAGCCATATTGATGATAGTTAAAAAAAAGTTTCTCTAAGATGATTAAATGAGAACAGTTTAGTTTTTGAGGTGTTAAGATTAATAAGCCATTTCGTTCCCTAGTTAAAAACAGGTTGAAGGACATTTTCGAGATGAGCTACAAAGTTACTTATATAAACGACTTTATTCTATTTATATGTTAGATTTCGTAATTCTTTCTTGTATTTTATTCAAGCCAGCAGGTAGGTTCTTGTTTTGTTTGTCTTACACAAAGATAAAAGCGGCGATATTGACACTTTTTTTTAAAGCATTCCACCCCAAGCAAGGCGGGATGTCACTAGTACGCAGGGGGTTACAGAGTGGGAGCGAGAGTAAAGAGGTGTGATGGAGGAAAGGATGAAGAGAAGGGCAGGGGATAGTTCAGGGCATCTGGAGATGTCGATTGACATTACATTTGAATAGTTGGAGATTATAGCTATCAGGGAAACAAGTAATAGGAAGGGAATTCCACAGGCGGGAGGTGCGAGACATGAATCTATTGGAGTAGAAGAGACGGCCACATTTAACCGTTTCGGCAGTGAAAAAGTGTGACCGTGATGCTATCCTAGTAGCACGCTTAAATTTATGTTGTCTGGGAACTAGCGATAGTAGCTCGTCAGCAGATACCGTGAAAGTATTTGTAGAAAAGACAGGGGGAGGCGACGGCACGTCTGTGAGAGAGCGACTGAAGACGAGATGTCAGATCAGGACCAACCACATTGCTTATCCGCCTCTGGATCTTGTCGAGGACCGTAAGGCGACAAGATCCAGAGACATCTAACAGAACTTGTTCTGCATCTTCATCTACCTTTGTACAAGACACAAAATCTCTTTGAATGTTTTACAGAAATGAAGTGTAATAGATACCGACGCGAAATGCATTAATCCGTCTTTTCTCCCCTCAGTTATGGGTTAAATTGCAGCATAAGCTGTGGTCTATAAGACTTGGGTGGCAACCAAGCTAAGAGAAAGAAACCTCCGAATTCCAAAAGGAAGAGATAGCCACGGGAAACCACTCTACTAGATTTCCCGAAAAGCGATTCAATGATAATAGTGAAAAGGAAGCAGTGGAGTGTCATTATCGCCAACGTCCTAAATAGATATGGTATTAAAACATAGTGTAGAGGCATTACATGTACAGGGTGCGATAGGTAAATTGCCGCCATTTTATATTTTTAATTTCGCGCATGCGCGTTATTTGTTTTTGATTTTGTCGACTACATAGTATAGTAGAGGCAGTTGGGCACCATCGGTAAGAAAAAACAGCACCATTATGCAATTGCAGAGGATTCAAGAAGAGTTGGATAAGTCTAAGAGGGATTACGATGGTACGTCAGCTCGAAAAACTCTGATCGTTCTGATAAAAAAGCATTCCTGAATTTGTTGGTGTGGGCCCTAGGCCCAACACAGTTCTACATCAAGTGCCTTAAGGAGGTAGTGCTGCCCTGGGTTAAGAGGGAAGAACATATGTATAGCAACAGGACTATGCACCATGCTACACAAGAGGAGAACCCAGTCATGGCTGCTAAACAATTTCTCACTCACTAACTCACTAGACTGCAACACCCTTGATTATTATGTTTTGAGATACCAACAAAACTTCTTGTAACACCAAAAATGAACTGAAGGTAGTGATTATGGCAGCATTCACCAACTTAAACAAGGAGGAGATGTGGTCTGGAGGTTGTGGTTGAAGTCGATGGCGATTTTATTGAATAAATTTACTCTTTCATATTTCAAGATAATTTTTGCGTAATTTCGGTAAATATATCTGTTAAAATGAGAGATTAGTGCTATTTTTTATTTTAGTTTTATTTTTAATTTAGACGACAATTTATCCCTCGTACTCTGTACTCTGCTCCTAAGGTATATCACGGTATATTTAAGCTAAATTTCATTTAATCACCGTAGAGAATCTTTTCTGTCTGTCATCAGCATGGTTGACGCTGCACTCCAGGAGAGCAACACACCGCACCTTCTTGGTATACGTCTTCCACTGATTTGAAGTGAAGCGACAACATCGAATCAATAGCTGCATCTACTGCAAGGTGAGTTGGTTCATTGTGTTGTACCAGAAAATATTTCTCGTCAGACTCCATCTTGGTCATTTAGAAGAATCTACCAGTCGTTCCTGAATTGAATACTGTTGCCAAATTTTGGTTTGGTGCTTCTGATTTACAACTTGAGATTCTTGACAAAATCCAAAGAAGGATCTCTAATATAATCAATCCAGACCTGGCATCTCGACTTCAGTCACTTTCTCAGCAACGTCTAGTGGCTTCCCTCTGTCTTTCTAGAAACTTTTTCATGGCAACTGATGAGTTTTTTTTCCATGGTGCCCGTGAATACATGAAGTTAAGCGTGCAACTAGATTGGCATCTAGGTCTCACCTTTTTTTACTGTTGACATAGTTAAATGCAACCTCCACTTCTGCTCCAAATGTTTATTTTCCTGCATTTCCCACCTGTAGGACTCCTTTTCGTTTGCTTGCTTCCCTGATAACTAAACAAAAATTTAAATGCATCGTCAATCGCCATATTTTCTCTTTTTGAATCCCTTTCATTTCTTTTCCTTTCTTCAATCCTCTTCATTCTCAGTCTTCTCTTTCACTTTCAATCCCAGTAACCCCCATCTGCGTACTAGTGGCATTTCCGCCTTGCTAGGGGTGAATTGATTAAAAAAAATCTCTACCCAGTTTGTCGGTAATAAGATGATGAGACGGAGCATTATCCGAGTGAACCAATTCTACAGATTTAATGGGTTACTGTTATCTTCAGACATGTACACCTTTACTTACCGATATAGTTTATCAGGTCTATACATTCAGTGCTTGGAAGGAGGTTTCTAATGGATGAGAAGAGGAAGTCTTTATTGATGTGGTTATATGCTGCTGTGAGATCAGCATAGCAGGTTGGGTAATATTAGTAATTTCCTTATAAGGAAACATTCAGTATTCATTAGTCATATTTATAAAATCTATTTCTTAAAACAATTTTTCAGGCATATAGATTTCTTAATAACAATAGCAATTATCGCTCATTCCAGTATTAATGTGAGTCTCTTTGCTAACATTTTATTTGAAGTAGTGTGAAATGTCAATACTGCTCCAGACCTGGCATCTCAGCTTCAGTCACTTTCTCCTCGCCTTAACGTAGCTTCCCTCTGCCTTTTGTATAGATATTTTCATGGTAATTGTTCTGATAAACTTTTCTCTTTGATACCTAAACTTTATGAATTTAAGCATAATACTAGATTAGCGGCAAGGTCTCATCATGTTACAAATGAAATGGCTCGTAACAGAAATTTCTTTTCTCGCACTTATTAATTGTGGAATTCGTTTCCGGTTTGTTCCATAATGTTTTCCTTTTCTCATATTCTCTTACATTCAGAGTATCTCGCTTGCTGGCTTTATTGCTTTGCTTAGGGGGGAAATGATTAAAATGTCATTATTTTCTCTTCGAGATACAAAATGTAAAATCCATTTCATTTGTTGCTGTTGTTCAAAGTTCTAAATTAATGTGATTTCTATTATTTGGTACAGTTCTTTGTTTGTGGTTCTGTAGCGCCAGTCCACAAAATTCGAAAATTTGTGGCCTTCAACAAGAGCCATAGACCTCCCTCACTGAAAACCATTTGTAACCATTGATATTATGTAATTTTCTATTGGAGAGATACGCAAGTTGTTTAATGAGATATATATCATTCTTTTACCATTTACCAACACGAAAGTCAAATAAGGTCGTTAGGGGTTGACTTTCATAAGACGGTGAGCGTCCACTTAATACAATGTTCATTTATACTTTCATTATAATGAGTACAGTTGAGGACTACATTTTTGTTTTCATAGTGCAATGAGGGAGATACTCCAGTGTTTCTGGATGCGCTTCTGATTCTAGACTTCTTTCAAGAAAATTCGGTGAGGGTTTATGGTATAGTTCAGTCTCAACATCAAGTGTTGTTCTCTATTATTCTTTATTTTTTTAGAGCTTTCTTGATTTCTTCATCACTAAGTTCGTTGCTGTTTATGTTTGCGTTTGCAGACAAATTTTGTAATTCAATTTTAACTTCAATATGTTCTGTGAGTATCAAATTTTCCAAGCTCTCTTTCCTTATTCTGTGTCCTAGAAATTTCATCTGCTTCTTCATGATATCAAGTATGTGTCATTTTTGTTTCCATTCTTTAAAGCTTCATCATTGCTCATATGTTCGGTCCATGGTATTCTCAGCATCCTTCTGTAGAACCACATTTCTATTGCTTCAAGTCTCTTGGTCATCTGTGAGGAGATTGTCCAACATTCACTGCCATATAGGAGGACCGATATTGCATAACAGTTCACTATTCTTTTCTTTGTTTCTAACGAATTTTTTCTGTTTCTTTGCTTAGCTTTTGGAAGGCGTCTTTCGCTATCCCAATACGCATCCGGATTTCCGTTTCACACTTTCCACCCTCTGTTAAAATACTCCCCAGACATTTAAATTGTCCTTGCTTGATTTTGGTATTTCCACTTTTACTTAACTCGTATTACAGTAGAATCCCTGACAACCGGACTAGGAAGGCCTTCCGGATATGAGGAATTGGTTACAAAGTTCGGATAGGTGGGGTTATATTTAGATTAAAATAAAAGAACTGAAATCAGCTTTTTCAGTGTTTTATAGTAAACAAAATAAGCTAATGGTGAGTGAAATATAACGGAATTGATTTTAAGGAAAAAGAAATAAATTATATAATGTTAATGACAATTCATTAAATTAAGTATGCCACGTATGCAAAACAAATAATGTAACGAGGATTTTTTAATCGCTGTTGCATGATGATTCTTTCTCTTTTAATTTCATTCTCAACTTTTTCCGCATTTCGTTTTGCTTTTGCTCTTGAAAATTTTTAAACGAAATACAATTTTTTAAACTCTGCGTGCGTTATTGCAATCGTCACAGCTGAATGCTGGCTTTCTTTCCATAAAACTGACAACCTTTTCAATAGCTTTTTCAATTTAAGTCCAGGTTTCATCACCATCGTCTTTTGCAACAATACAAGCCATTAGGGTGAAATAAGCATAAGCAAATATCCAAAGTAAATTTCCTGAAAAACAGAAATTTCAAATCAGTTAGATATCACCCAAATAGTTTAAATATACACATCACAATAATGTCCGGTTATGAGGTACTCCGGATATAAGGAATTCCGGATATAAGGAATTCCGGATATGAGGGATTCCGGATATGAGGGATTCCGGATATGAGGGATTCCGGATATGAAGGATTCCGGATATGAGGGATTCTACTGTATTTTTCAAAACGCTGTGTTTATTATTGTTATGATAGTGTGTACACGTTTAATAAACAACTATGCGTGTATTTTCTTTAAATATACATACCGGTTCTGAATTTTCCTGTTTTCTGGACGGTGGCTAAATTTTTACTTTAAATGTAAGATAAACAGTGAAAAGTAAAAAAAAAAAAAAATGATTTCTATTTAACAGATACAAATTAAGACATTTCGTAAAGTTATTTAAGGTTATTTAACACACTTAAAAATTTCCAAACTAAAGGAGTACTTTATTTTCTATTACTTCTTTAAATTTTCATATTCTAGGCATTAACTAACTCTCACCGGACTAATTATGGAAAAATTGAATTCATTTAAATTCTTCAGGGATACAATTTTTTTTTTTAAAAAAGTAAGCATATTTCGGATTAATATTTATTGAGATAAAATTAAATAAGGAGAGTGCGCTCTCGTACAAAATGTTTCGACTATTCTGTTTACAAATTAAGTTTTTAAGAAAAAATTCAATAATCAATGAATGAACACTGACTGTTGTATTAAATTTCATTAATTAGTTGAATTTTCGATTATTTATATTTCATTAATTAACTGAATTCTTCAATTTCGAATTTATATTTGGTACTGAGCATTTTTCGGTAGAATTTATACCTGATTTTTATGTAAATATAAAAAATAAATTAAAACAATGGACCAGTTTTTCTATCAAGGAAAATAATTTTTATATCTGATTTTTAAACAATTCTTTGTCTTTTCAGTTATATAAATGTTCTGATAATTAATTAAACCGTTAAATAGAATTGATTAGTTTTTGTCTGTTTTGTGACAAGTCCTTTGTAATTCCCGCAAAGCGGGTGAGTGACGAACTTCTACGAAGCCTGCCAAATGAAAAAAGTAGCCAATTTTAAAAATAGCCTCTTTTCTGATAATAGCCGGATGAATGGTTTGTCACCTGTATGCGTAGAAAAAGATGTAGTGGGGTTAAGTGTTGGAGTTTAAGACGAAAGGTTATCGTCTCGTCTCGTAGTTTTAGATGGCATTCTAAGCAGATCAAGTTGGTTTAATTAAGAATAGCAATAATTAAAGTAAGATATAGAAATGCTGCTGAGAGAAGATTGAATGTGAAAGAGAAAGGGAGATATATATATATATATAGAGAGAGATAGAGATAGATATAGAGAGATAGAGACAGATAAAGAGAGAAAGATATATATATATATATATATATATATATATAGAGAGAGAGAGAGAGAGAGAGAGTTAGAGATAGGGAGATAAGGCGATAGAGAGATATATAGAAAGAGACAGGGAGAAAGAGATAGAGAGATATAGAGAGATAGAAATAGAATGATATATATATATATATATATATATATATATATATATATATATATATATATATATATATATATGGAGAAAGATTGTGATAGATAGATAGATAGATAGATAGATAGATAGATAGATAGATAGATCAAACTCTAGATGGTCAAACACTCTGCCTCCGGGAAGAGAGGATCCTCAGACGAGGGTATGTCGAAAGGCTGAGTCTCGTTTCGGGAAAAAGCTACCCGACCCCGTTTTATACGGGGATAATGGGGAGTTTTTGGACGAGCCTACGGACTCGGATAACCCACATTAAATTCGGCCTTGTGCCGCATCTGACCGCGTGGGGCGCTTGGTCGATATCCTGCAGTTGGAGACTCAATATTGATTTCACTTGACTCACTTCTAGCAGTTGACTACTACTTCTATGCGCCGCTGGCGAATCTTATATGTGTTGTTCTTGTCCTAAGTATTATCGTTCATTACCAACCTTCGTGTGATTATTCTATTCAGTAACCTTTCCTTAGATTACAACAGATAGATAGATAGATAGATAGATAATGATAGACAGAAAGAGCGCGCGCGCGGGCGCGTGTGTGTGTGTGTGTGTGAGAGAGAGAGAGAGAGAGAGAGAAAGAGAGAAAGTGCGTACTTAGATCTCTCCCACATATCGAAACTTTTCCACATGATTACGTCCTCATTATTATGTTTTTATAACTGAAAGGATATCAATCGTTCATTTAATAAAGTGTTACGAGATCTTCAAATGTATTTTGATTTAGTGAAAGAATTAAAAGGACAAAACCATACTTTACAACATCAATCACTCTCTGTCTGAATTTCTAAGATGAAGAATTCTCATTATTACACATTGATTTGTTCGAACTGACTCCCTCATATTGTTATAGTCACGGTGCTTTGGCCTTTGTTTACTTTGGCCTAAGCGTGTGGTGTAATGATAGCGGCTAGGAATGAGAAATTTGAGAGTCGAATTGGAAGTCCAGTCGTCTTAATTATATTCATTTACGCGCAATTTCCATCGGTAAATGGTATAAACACATCTCTTCACTTCCAACTATGGGTTAAATAGTAGGACAGACTGGGCTCTCTATTCGTGGTTTTCACCCAGTTTAGGAGAAGGACAATTCTGGATGCTAAACCTATAGACGGACTTTAAGCAAGATCTCTTATCAGTTTTCGACCAAAGTGTTTAATAAAAAAAGAACTCATTTAATAAGAGTTGTGCGAGGATCAATGTAATGGATTATGCAACAAATGGAATGAATTATTCTTCCTTCTTTAGGTACCTGCCATATCCGGTAACGTTCTTGGGATTTCGAATTGAACACTTTATTCAGTATACAGAGATTAACGTTCTTTATTTCATGTTAGGGGATATATCATATTACAACATATTGTCAGATTTTATTATTCAAGTAAATAATACAATAAGATTGGTATTCCGAACCGACGTTAATAAATTATTCAACAGGATATCGTGTGAGTTTCAGACTATGAGGGTTGTTCAAAAAGTTCTTAGCCCTACCCAGAAAGAAGAGGCATAGCTGAAGATTTTTGTTGTGGCAACACACTACCACTTCTTATAGAAGTAGAAAAACTAATTCAGATTTCTGTTTTAATTTCTGTACAGGTGACGATTATACAAAGGTGAGAGGTGTGCGACAAATCTAAAAATAAACAAAACAGAGTCCCGAGCTGTCATAAAGTATCTACAAAAGAAAGGTATCACATCGAAGGAAAACTATGAGGACATGGTACAGACAGTTGTAATGACTTCCCTTTCTATGCAACTGTGAAGGGGGCTTCAGAATTTAATCGGGACAGGAACAGCACAGAAAATGGCCCTTGGCCAGGTCGTCCAAAAATCTCAACCACGATAAACAAGTTGATGCTATTCACTGTATGATTTTGAATGAGAGACGTCTTACTGTCCAGCAGATAGCTAAGTCCATTGGTATTATTTCTGGTTCAGGCCATACTCTTTTAACTGAGATCTTGGAAATGAGCAAACTATTTGCAAGCTGGGTGCCAAGAATGCTGACACCAGAGCAGATTTTGAAAAATGTTCACATTTCTAGGACACTTTTAACTCACTTCTAAGCTGAACCTGTGAATTTCGACTGCTGATTAGTAAATCAAGATGAAACTTGGGTTCATCACCGGAATCAAAGATTCAAAGTAAACCTTGGAAACACACTGGTTCTCCATTCAAAGAAGTTCAAGCAGGTAGCGTCTGTTGGGAAGGTGATGGCTTTGTTTTTTTTAATCTGAAGATGTAATCCTGATAGAGTAGCTGGAAAAGGGAAAAATAATTATGGACAATAATATGAATTAAGACAATTGAAGTTAGCAATCAAATAGAAACGTAGAGGGAAGCTGAGGGCATCACACACTGCTCAGATTACAGTAGCTGAAACAACCAACTGTGGCTTTGAATTGCTACCCCATCTTCCTTATTCACCAGACCTAGCTCCACTAGATTTCTCCCTTTTTCCTAAACTCAAATCCCACATCGTGGTTGCCATTTTGAAAACAATGATGAGATCATATGTGTTGTGGAAGAGTTTTGGAGAGGACCAGGATGCAACCTGCTTCCATGATGGGATTGCAATGCTTAAGCATCGTTGGACCAAGTGCACTGGTAAGATTCTTTCTGCGTTGAGAAAATATGGGAAGCCAGAGAGTGGTAGTAGCACATCTGAAGCTATAACATATACCATACCCACATTGCAGCTGAAGTATATCTTGCCTTCACTTTTCACGTTAGGGAACATATGATAGACAAATTAGGAGAATAGGGAGGGTGATAAACCAGCTTAAAACCACATAGCAACCACTGAAACCATGTCCTTTTGTATCCTATTATTACGGGAAATACTAAGATACTCATTTAACATGCAATACCCGCACCAAAGAAAACTATACATTTAGGGGGCCTTATGGTTGCATTTGTACATTTGAGGATGGACTTAGGATTCGGTTTTTGTACGCAACTAGATGCATTTCAAGTCTCCAGAAAACGTCTCTGTCTCTCAGTTGTTTGCAGATTTTTACGTTTCTTGCATTGTTATTACCCACTCTTCATTTAGAAAGCTTATGAAATGATCTAATCTTTAAGTGCAGAGTAATATGGTACTATTTATTCGGCATGTCTTATTTCTGGCACAAATAGGTCTCTTAGCGAGGAAAAGAACTGACTAGTATATATATATATATATATATATATATATATATATATATATATATAAAAAAGTCAACATTGGGGTCAACACTTAGAGGCGACAGTCTGTTTCATGTTAGACGCAATCGTCGGCCCACCACATCGCGTCTAGCATGAAACAGACCGTCTAAGTGTTGACTTCAATGTTCACTTTTATATTGACTTTTATATTTACACACGCTCTGACTCTGATATTGAGCACTTTATCCCATAAATATAGCACACCTTAAGACAATATTTCTATATATATATATATATATATATATATATATATATATATGTGTGTGTGTGTGTGTCTGTGTTTGTGTGTGTGTATGTGTGTGTGTATTTGTGTGTATGTGTGTATATGTATATGAACTGATTATGAATTGACCTAATTTTTTAAGTACAGAGTGATATGGTAGTTATTTATCTTGTTTCTAGCCCAAATATGCTTCTTAACGAGGAAAGAACTGCCTAGTGCATATATATATATATATATATATATATATATATATATATATATATATATATATATATATATATATATATGTGTGTGTATATATATCTATCTATCTATCTATATATATATATTAGACCAGTTTGATATATGAGACCTGTTTGCCAACAAGTGCATCACAATGACGCGCCCTACTAGTTAATGGAGTATCTGAACGTAAAAGTGTTTTTCTTTTAGTCTTGAAAATATCATTACTCATTTAGAGGGGATGTGCGAGCGGTGTATTGCATAGTGACTCTAAAAGAGAAATCTGAGAGCTGAGTTCGAATTCCCGTCACGTTGGTTACATTCACTTACGCGCAAATACTCATGGGAAAGGTATGAACCCATCTCTCCCCCAGTTATAGGTAAAATAGTAGAACTTCTATCAAGAAAAATCATTGTTATTCTCAAATTTTTTTAATGTTTCTTATTCACTCGCAAAAAAAGCATTATTCTTATAATATAAAATATGTTTCGGCTTTAAATACCACAAAAAGGTTTGAAAACCCGTAAAAAACAAGTCAATTCAGGCTCGATTAGAATTTTTGTACGATACCAAGCGATTCTATTCAGGGCAATTGTGGAAATCCCATTCGAAATTTACAGGGGATTTCAGAAAAATTCCGTATTTTGTCAAACTTAAGAGGCTCCTATTTTTATGTGAATTCGACTTTTACATGCGTTTATATGGGATATACAGAGCCTAAGGGCAACCATTCTTCCAAAGCTCACGATTAATGATATAAACCGCGTTAAAATTGTGGCTTCGATATTTGCTAACGTAGTTATCATAATAATTAACAACTACTAAAGATATACATAGTTTTGGGATTGTATTGTTTGCATTCGTGACTGACTGTAGCCAAGTCCATTATGTTAGAAGGCATATTGACCAAAACCAAAAGCAAACTTATTGAAATAAGTTGGAGGAGGGTTCGAAGGTGTATAAATGTGCTTCTCGGTTGTTAGTATTCGAAATTGGAGAGTTGACACATGACATGTTTGCTTTCCCATTGCTTCTCAAGGACCCGGATGACAAATGACAGACGGCGATGACACTTGCGTGCACCGAGGAAGACGGAAAGAAACGAACAGGTAGGCAGGTAAATTGGGCGCTGCGTAATAGGCAGATACGAATGGCGACGTATTTGCGAATGTTTGTAACATTTGAATAGATGACGCATGCGCAAGCGTGCATAAACCCTAAATGTACGAACTCTCGTGGACAGAGAGATTACTTAGGTTTGACAAGAAGAAAAATATGAAGAAGCAGAAGATAAAGAAAAACGACGAGACTTTGAAATAGAAAATATGGAAAAATAATTGAAAAGGTAATGGTTTATTGTTAATTGACATATTGCACAAAGTAGATACAAATGCAAAAATAGAATACTGACTTGTAACGGGCATTAATAGAACATTTTAGAAGAAGAAATCAAGGAGGAGGAGGATAAGAAGAAGAAGAAGAAGAAGAAGAAAAAACAACAAGAAGAGGGCGTATTTGACTAGTAGTAATACTTGCACTAGTATTTGATCCGAATTATGTTTTAAAGTTTATATTTCAAAATGGCTGCTTGTTTCAGCCTGTAAATGAGAAAGTCATAAGCTATTTAGTCTAGAAAGCCCACTGAACATTTTATTCATCATCGAGAGTGGGATAGA
The DNA here is from genome assembly GCA_903632075.3 of Acanthosepion pharaonis. Classification (NCBI taxonomy): domain Eukaryota; kingdom Metazoa; phylum Mollusca; class Cephalopoda; order Sepiida; family Sepiidae; genus Acanthosepion; species Acanthosepion pharaonis. The sequence goes on along the minus strand of CAHIKZ030004617.1, from coordinate 703,212 downwards.
TAAAAGTAATATTTTCATTTACATTGTCCACATTTTGAAATTCAGAATGACCTCTAAATTAGTTTGCTCTCCAAACTAGACCGCCCAGTCTGTCTGCTAACGGGAAACTATGATAGGTAAAATAGCAGAGTAAACCAGTTTCTCTAGCCTTGTTTAGCAAATAATCAGTAAGTCTGAATTCAGAATCGTAGAGAAGGTAACAAGAAACAACATTATTATCTTTCCCAAGAACAGACATGACAAAGTGCTTATGGCCACATGACGTTGAGACATTGATTCGCATACGATCATCGAAGTTAAGCAACGTCGAGCCTGGTTAGTACTTACATGGGTGACCGCTTGGGAATACCAGGTGCTGTAATCTTGGATGTGCGGGTGGTTTAATAGACAGTGTCTCGGTATTTTTAATCTAAGAGCCAAATATCCTTAGGAAAGGTATGAATCCACCTCTTCTCCTCCCAGCTATGGGTTAATTAGTAAGACCTGTATCACTAAACAAAAAAATCTTCAAGTCTAAAATAGATTTTCTGGTTTTAAATAACTTACAAAGGGTTGATAAGCCGTAGAAAATGACTAAATCAATCAGGCATGGTAGAGAATCTGTTATTTGACAGGATCGGAGGCTCTATTGTTAAAATTATTTCTGTAATGATTAGACATTGGTCAGAGTCAGCACAATGGAACTTGGTTGAATGCTGAGACAAGAAAAGAATTATTCCTCTATTGATATTCAAACAAAATTAATAATGATAATAATTATGAGAATAATACTATTTATGTGTTTGTTGTTGACGTTATGTAGCAAGTAATGTGTATCCATATAAATAAGCCGCCGATGCAATGGTATCGTCCATAAAACATGATGGTGATGTGTTAAATTTTCCTTCTTCTTCCCCAGTTAGAATGCATCTCGCTTGACTGTTCATCTGACTCGTAACGATCATTCACTGAAGTCCAGCTTGAAACAGAGAACATTTTTTGTGCACACATTGTTAATAGAAGATGCTTCTTGCAACTTGACTTTCGGTTTTGTGAGTAACATTCGACAGCTTTCCTTTTCAGTATCGAAGAGAAAGCATGTAACACATTTCTACATTTTGCTACGATGTTTTTTTTCTGGTTGTTGATGACGACAAGGATAATATAAAAAGTAATGTGTATCCATATATATATATATATCTATCTATATATATATATATGTGTGTGTGTGTGTGTGTGTGTGTGTATATATATATATATATATATATAAATATATATATATATTTTCTGTTTATACGTTATTTTTATAGCTACAAATATTTAAGTAAATGCTCTGTTTATAATAAGCAGTATTAACAACATTTATGGACTTGAATGACCGAAAAATTTCATAGAAAAATTGTGTTCTCCGACAGGAATAGAACCTCCACCCTACACTGAACCGTCATATAGCCTGACATATTTTCTATGAAATTTCTCGGACATAATTGTCGGACTTAGCCCATTTCATAATATATGATGTCATATTTACGTTAAGATACGCTTCGAGCTGATATGAGCTTTCGAGGGAAAGCATGGTAAAATTTGACCTTGTTAACCAGGCGCTTCCTCTGTAGCTAAATGATATAGCACGTCAAGCTACAGGTTCGATTCCTATCGGGGGACACATATTTTCTATGAAATTTCTCGGACATTCAGGCCGGTAAATGTTTTTAATAATGTTTATTTTAAACAGAACATTTACTTAAATATTTGTATCTATAAAAATAACGTATATGTGTTAAAACAATTGTTGAACTTAGTCTATTTCATTATATATATATATATATATATATATATATATATATATATATATATATATATATATGTGTGTGTGTGTGTGTGTGTCTGTGTGTGTTATTTTTGACTAACACTGCATTATATCACCATAAGGGTTACTACACAGCGATGGGTGAATTACCTATCTCTAAATAGTGGTCTTTTTTGTTGACGTATTCACTAATCTTTATGGTCACCTAGTCAAATAAAATTTTATCTCCTGTTAATCTTGATAAATAAAACATCATAATATTCAGAGAAGCATTGAATATAAACAAGAAAATGAAGAGCAAAGTAAAGCTTTTAATATTATATAATCATAGGTTCATATAATTATCTCTATGTATAAAAGGCAGGATGTGTGTGTGTGTGTGTGTGTGTGTGTGTGTGTGTGTGTGTGTGTGTGTGTGTGTGTGTGTGTGTGTGTGTGTGTGTGTGTGTGTGTGTGTGTGTAACGAATGCACGGCCGCAATTTTCGACGGATTTGCACCAAAATTTACATGCACATGCTCCAAGTTAGCGGAAAAGGCCAAGACCGAATTTACATTTCCCAACTCCCATCGATAGTGGAAATAATCGATTTTTTCATGCTTCTACGGCAGTTTTCATGTAGTTTGCGGCCATTTTCTACTGGCCAGAGTGAGAGCCAACAGTTGACTGACACGAATGTTAACTAGCGTACTAGTATGCAAAAAAAAAAAAAAAAAAATTTAAATCGATAGCTGCATTCGTCAGAAGTGGGAAAAATTTAAATCTGCATGGCACTTTACTCCAATTGGCTCATTCGCTTGCTTAAACTCAACGTTGATTCTTATTCCGCAAAACTGGGTTGGGTGGGAAAAAGTATTTGTTGTTAACATTCTTTTTTCATTCGGTTTTTCCAGTTACGAGTCCTTTTTTAAAGCTGATCGTTTTGTGTTCATTTTGTTTAGTTCTTTTTTCGTAACAGATTTAATGTTTAGTATAGAGCTTAGAAAAAATTCGCAGTGTGAGATAGGCAAGAAGTAAGGCATGTAGCAACATCAGCACGGCAAAGGGCACTCCTTTAAAGGCTAGGAAGGGCAAAAATATTTAAAGTCAAGTGATAGCGATTGCCGCATGAGTCGTATGATTTTTGTATCAAGCATGAGCAACGCCAGGCCATGCTGCTAGTAGTTTTATAAAATTATAGGTTTATATAAGATTCAACATAATATGTCGTGAAAATGGCCTATGTAAACCAATAATAATAGTAATAATGGTAATGTTAGTATTAATCGTTTCCCTACAAAAAACATTCGGAATTCATTGATCGGCCAGCCGGTACTGCTTTCTGTTGAAATTCCTAAAATCTTTATCTTAAAACAATTTTTCAAGAAATCAGGTTTCTCAAGTCCAGTAGCTGATATCACTATTTCCAGTATTGAAGTGATTTC
>CAHIKZ030004617.1:552500-695000 GCA_903632075.3 Acanthosepion pharaonis | reverse complement strand
AAATTATGGAGTTATTGTTGCTAATTTGTCACGAATAATTGCCTCAATTCGATGTGGCATTGAATGGAGCAAGGTCCAGATTTTCTCATAGACTTTTTTTTTCATTCTTCTTTGCATTAATCCGAAAGTCTATGGTTTTCGTTGGAGCAATTGTTTCTTCAGTTCCCATCACGATTATATTTAGATTAGGATTTTCTTCTGACCAGTCTTCCATAAGATGTACATCTTCATCTGCAGGAAACCTTTTGCTGCACGTGATGTGTGGCAGAGAGTGTCCTTATTCTGCAAAACCTCTCCATCTTCATAATTTGGCAGAACATTAGACCGCAATAAACCAATATAGATTCTGCTGTTTACGTTTCCATCAACTTTTACCAATTTTCTTCTACCATAGCTTTTGATTCAACTCCATGCCATTACGTGTCCCTCGCCGAATTTATCGTGTATTTTGCATTGTTTCGTTCTCTCAATAATCTTATTTCATATTCCCTTGCATTACAATACAAAATTTATTTTGCATTCATCACTAAAAATTACATTTTGCCATCATGCTATTATATTTGTGTTGTCAAGATTCATACTCAAACATAACTAAATGTTCGTATTAGAGATTTTGGCGTGAATACCAGGCAGTACAGCAAGCCGTTTCCAAATTTCTGGCGGAGTGAAGTGCGTTATGGTCCTCATTTTCTCACAGACGGTGATAAACTGACCCTACTATACTTTGCAGTCGACAAAATAAAAAAAACAAACAAACAAACAACGCGCATGTGCGAAATTAAAAATATAAAATGGCGAAAAATTATCCATCGCACTGGGTATGTATATGTGTCGAATATATAAAATATATAAATATATATATATATATAAAAATGAAAAAAACGTATAACGTACACAATGTAGCTAAATGACACTTTCCCTATAGGAATACTCTTTCTTTTCAAAAACGGATATTTCTACGAAATTATTCGAACATTCATGCCGGTAAATGTAATTAATACTGTTTAAATAAATTGTATCTATAAAAATAACGTATAAATATATAAATAATATAATTTATTTTATATATATATATATATATATATATATATATATATATATATATATATATTGAAATTTCACGATTACTGTTTATATATACAACATTATCAAACGTATCTTAAAACCATTTAACATTTCCTTTCTCACACATTCAAACAAACTTCTGTGAGAATCGTTCCTTAATGAAAGTCTCCTATTTGGCCTCTGACCATTCCAGCTATCCCCCCTCTGGCCTCTTGATCCCCCAGTTGCCTTCCTCTCCTAACAAAGACTCTCAAACCACAGCCAAGGAGTTTTACAAAGGACCATCTCCATCTCTCTTTCGATTTCCAGATCATTTATCATATGTTCGTGTTCTTCTTCTTTATAGTTCTCTATCCTTCCAAGACTTTTGGTGTACGTCCATATAGACAAGACTGTTTGCATATATTCGTGTTCAGTGACTTTAACGTCCAACATGTCAAGTGGCTAAAAAAACTCTATAACTGACCTTTCTACCATACAAACCCTTAACTTCAAAATTGCTCAATCCCTCATACAAGTGGTTGACTTTCCCACCCGTTCCTCCAACAACCATGACCTCTGTACTGTAGTGACATGTCAGATTGTAACAGACGTCTCTTTGCCTCAGCCCGTAATGAGTGCAGGCTTGTCCTCAGTGATGCAAAATCCCTATTTGCTGATAGAATGAATCAATGTTTTGCAAATTCGGCTCCAAAGATTATTGGCGTCTCTGCGAGAGCGTACTAAACAACAGCAAATCCATAATACCTCCTTTGCTCAACCAATTTGAGGTCTTGACTTCTTCAGCTGATAAGACCGAGTGCTTTGCTCGTAAATTCTCATCCAATTCAAAGCTCGACTCGTCCGGTGTACCCACACTATTTCCCCCTAGAACTGAGGATCTGTTGAGCGAGTTGCACATATCCCCGTCATTAGACTCCCATAAGGCTAGCGGTGGGGCAGGATACCAACCATTGTCCTGAAGAAATGTGCTCCTGAACTGGCTCCTGTCCTCTCCAAACTATACAACTACTGCCTCAACAACTCCTGCTTTCCATCCCGTTGGAAGTCTTCATCTGTTGTACCTGTCTTCAAGAATTCATGCGACCCTTTTGACCCATTTAACTACCGTCCTATCAGTCTCCTACCACTCTTTGGCAAAGTCTTTGAAGCTTTAATCAACGCTGAAGTGGTTAAGCACCTTGCATCTCATGATTTGCTCTTTGACAAGCAATACGGTTTCCGCTTTGCCCGATCTACAGTTGATGTGCTCACGGCCATAACTGAATTTGTTTACCAAGCACTTCTCAATAAATGGAGAAGCTCGTGCCGTGGCTCTTGTTGTCTCTAAAGCATTTGATAGGGTTTATCATGCCGGCCTCCTTCGTAAGCTTTAGGGATACGGTATTTCAGGACGGTTATTTGACTTAATGCAATAAATCCTGTCAAACCGTGTAATGAATGTCCTCTTTAATGGATTCTCCTCCAGTTCCTTTCTCACGAACGCAGGTATTATCCAAGGCTCTGTCCTAGGCCCTACTCTGTTCCTTATCTTCATTAACGATCTCCCCGATGTCATCAGTTCCCAAGTAGACACCTATGCTGACGACACTATTATTTACTCCTGCCTGAATGGCAAATCTGGTATTGCTGTCAAAACTAACCTAACTGTTGGTTTCGAAAAAGACCTCCAATCGGTTGTTGACTGGGGCAGGAAATGGCTAGTTAACTTTAATGCCTCAAAAACAAAACTGCTCTCTATTAACCACTACAGAGAACCCTCCCTGCCTCCCATTAGAATGTCTGATGCTCAACTCCACGTGAGCACCACTTTTGGTCGTCTCACACTGTATGCTGACCTGAGATGGAACAATTACATAGAATCAATAGCTTCATCTACCGCAAAGAAAGTTGATTCTCTGTGTCACGCCAGAAAGTTTTTCTCGCTCGAATTCATTCTTCAAATCTATAAATCAACCATTCGCCCTTGCATGGAACATTGCTGTCATATATAGTCTGGAGCCGCCGTTGTTCGTCTTAGGGTGATCGATAAAATCCAGAGACGGATATGCTCTGATATATGATCTGGTTTACAGTCGCTCTCTCACAGATGTGCCATCGCTTCCCTCTGTCTTTTCTACAAATACTTTCACAGTAACTGCTCCGACGAGCTATTTTCGCTAGTTGTCAAACTGCATGAATTTAAACGTGCTACTAGGTTGGCATCTCAGTAGAAGAGGCGGCTACATTTAACCGTTTCGACATTACCTTTCACTGTCGAAACGGTTAAATGTAGCCGTCTCTTTTACTCCAATAGCTTCTTGTCTCGCACTTCCCGTCTGTGGAACGCCCTTCCTCTTACTTGCTTCCCTGAAATATATAATTTCCAAATATTCAAATGCAATATCAATCGACATCTCCAGATGCCTTGATCTCTCCCACGTCCTTCTCTTCATCCTTTCCCCTTTCACGCCTTTTTACTCTTGCTCCCATTTTTTGTAACCCCTTGCGTTCTAGTGGCACTCCCGCCTTGCTTGCGGTGAAAAGTTAAAAAAAAAAAATATTGGATTGTGCTGGTAGGTCACGAGGGGATTAAGGGGAGTAGGAAAAGAGACAACCTCCCCTTCCCAGTTTATATTGTTTAGGGATAATTCTGAAGAACATTATTCACGGTAATGACTTTAACATTGCTTTTTTTTGCAGTGTGTGTCTTTAGAGTCATAATCAACAAGAGATTTTCCTTTGTAATTCTGTAATATATATATATATATATATATATATATATATATATATGATAATACAATAGTATAGTAGATATAAAAGTTACGGCTGCTTATTTTGATCATAATCATTTCATATTCATGAATATTTTTCCGTATATATATATATATATATATATATATATATATATATATATATATATGAGATGACCATAAATATCGTTATATCAAGAACAATATTGGGGGAAAATGTATGACATTGTGTAAAACATTTTCTTGAGGCGCGTTTCTTTCTTTACCAGACTAAATTTGGTATGTTGGTGTGAATACGCATGCGCACGAACTAGGGATGCTGGGAATCTTAAATTTAATTCTTTTTTTAATCCAGCCGAATTAATGGACGAAACGCGTTACAAAAACCTTTTTCCACTTTGGCATACATTTTCCCCCCAATATATATATATATATATATATATATATATATATATATATATATATATATATATATATATTCAACATGGTGTGGTTTTCAGCGGATATAAAATAAGTTTACGAAATGAAGAAACCAGTTTAAGAAATATTAACATGCACAGATACTGATGAACTTTAACCCCAGACAAAATAACTGTGGCTATTTACTTAAAGTCGAAGCTCTGCTGACATCGGCTCGACTTGGAAGATTCAGAGGAAAAAAATAGTTTTCTTCTGTGATTTTTAATGGATCTGGGAGGCTCGGTACAGATTTTAAAATCAATAGTCGAATAATCTTCATAAAAATATACTTCCTAACCAATAAACCGTCGTACAAACAAACAAATCACACATACTTATGAATCTGCTCTCGTAGAATTTGTATATATATATATATATATATATATATATATATATATATATATATATATATATATATATTGTATTTGAGCAGCAGTCCCTCTTTCATACATGTTTAGTTAAAGCCAACTGTCAAGGTGCTACGATTAAGCTTTTTATTTAATTTTTCTTGTGTTCAAACAAATATTTTCTTTTCAGGACACAGTCTGTAAACAACTGACCGAAAGTACTACATATCTGAGCGCTTTTGGCTATTCTTTCAGCCATTATCAAGGGCGATTTTTAACTAAATCTGTGGGTTTTTATGCATGCGTCTAAAGTTATAAAAATATTTTTTTTTCCGAACATGGTCAGCACATTATGGTTAAGTTCATAATTAATGACATTGATGTTGTCTTTTCCTTTTAACGTATTTCGTCTAGATAGGCATATATATATATATATATATATATATATATATATATATATATGTAATTTTTCTATATATTATTTATATATTACATAAGCGCTCAAAACACATTGATACCAATATATACATTAGAAACATACGCATATACTCACTCTATATATACATACATACTCTCACACACACTTATAAACACGCACACACACACACACACACACACACACACATATATATATATATATATACATGAAGGGGAGTTGAAACTATACTTATCACACACACACGCACACATACACACACATATATATATGAGTGGTCTTTGACGTCAACACACACAAGGGATTGTCTGCTCATGCTAAATGCAATCGTCAAGCCTCTGGATGTTCACTTCAAAGTCCACTTATATATATACATACGCTGTATTCCTGATATTGAGCAATTTAACACATAATTCTGATATAACTTAAAACTATATTTTAGAGTCGCCATTTAATATTTTTAATTTGGCGCATGCGCATGGTTTGTTTATGATTTTGTCGACTGCACCGTATAGTAGGGTTAGTTGAGTACCTTCTGTCAGATAAAGAGCACCATGATGCAAATATCTCCGCTAGAAATTTGGAAACGGCATGAAGTACTGCTTGGCATTCGCGCCGAAAGCTCCAATACGGACATTTCAGAGTGCTTGTTGGCTAATCTGAGGACAGTTCAGAAGATTTGGAAAGAGTTGGATGAGTCTAATGGTGATTACGAAGGTATATCGCCTCATAAAAATTCAATCTGATCGTTCGGATAAGATATTAACTCCCGAATTTGTTGGCGAGGGCCTCAGAATCAATAGGAAAACCTACATCAAGAGCCTTGGGAAGGTTGTATTGCTCTGGGTCAAGAGGGTGGCTACTGGAAGACTTTATGTCCGGAAATAGGATTCTTCACCATGCCACACAAGCAGGAGAACCTAGTCATGGCTCTCAGACAATTTCTTCGACCACATCACCCCCTTACATCTGGCCATCTAACTCCCCAGACGGCAACCCCCTTGATTATTAAGTGTGAGCGCAGTTGAGCGAGAGACCAACAAAACTCCTTATAGCACCAAAGATGAACTGAAAGAAGGATTATAGCAGCATTCGCCAACTTAAACAAGGAATCCGTACAGAAGAGTTTCAGGAGGTTCTGGATGCCGTATCTGAAGTCAATTGGCGATGTTATTGAATAAATGAACTCTTTTTTTTTTTTTGTAATTTTGGTAAATATATCTTTAAAATGAGACGCTTAGGGTGAAATGATAATATATATATATATATATATATATATATATATATATATATATATATATATATATATATATATGTGTGTGTGTGTGTGTGTGTGTGTGTGTGTGTGTGTGTGTGTGTAAAAATATATAGAAAATAGGAAAGAACTCGTTAGGTAAATAATCCAAAGTTCTTTAGTATTTTTGTTATTTTAAAAAAACTTACATTTTTTTGTGGGAGGGGGGGGGGGCGTAATTTAGGCGACAATTTATCCATCGCACGCTGTATGTCTACTTATATTATTCACACAATCTTTCTAAAATATTCTAAAATTAAATTACGTTTATGCAGTCTGAAATTTTTTTGTTTTAGGCTTCCTCCACACGAATAAAAGTTTATATGGAACAGGTGGGGATAAGTCAGGTTTTAGAGATGTTTTGGTGAGGCGTGGTCACAAAATCTCTGGGAACCTTTGTCTACTGATTTGTCTGAATGCACACACCCACACGCACGCACGCGTACGGGTGCATGCCCACAGATAAAAATGGATCGTCTACTGAAGTCCCTGAGATCAATGCAGGTACCTTTGAAATATCACTTGCCCGTCTTTTCCTCTTTATGCTTTTTTTTGCGATCAACATTCTCAGATTATTTGTAAACATCTATGTCAACGATACCAGGGTTTACAGAGGCACTTCCAAAAAACAAGGCCATTGTAGCCTTGCAGATGATCCCAACTCTACTAATTCAATGGAAAAAAAATTGATTGGAACCATCCATACCTCAAAAATCAAACTAGTGACATTTGATCGTTTTATGAATCACTGATCAGATCCTGAGTTTTTTCAAGTCACGATGAATTGTTGCTCTCTCAATGAAGCTTCACGCTTTGAGCGTCTTTTCGGTTTCAATTTCACTCCAGCCCTCAATTAGAACCCATTCTACTACATCAGTTTCTTTTCTCGCACTTCCCGCCTGTGGAACCTCCTTCCGTTTACTTGCTTCCCTGATAACTACAATCTTCACAAAGTTAAATGCAACATCAATCGGCATCTTTTGTCCTTTCCTCAATCATCCCTATTTTCAGTCTTTTTCATTTTTCATTTGCTGTAAGTCCCTGTGTACAAGTGACATTCCCGTTTTGCTTAGGGTGAAATGATTATATATATATATATATATATATATATATATATATATATATATATATATATGTGTGTGTGTGTGTGTGTGTGTGTGTGTATGTTTGTGTGCGTGTGTGTAAAATATATAGAAAATAGGAAAGAACTCGTTAGGTAAATAATCCAAAGTTCTTTAGTATTTTTGTTATTATTTAAAAAAAATAGTGCTCGATACAAAAGTAGAGCATAAATATATATATATATATATATATATATATATATATATATATATATATATATATATATATATGAGATACATTGCTAAAGATCCTAGAGACATCAACGAGAAACTGGTTCTTCTTATATGAGTCAGATTAGACACAAAATTGGTGTATTGCTTAACTAGAACCACTCAATCTCCACTTTTCATAAGTGATATATTTCAAAATCATTTACGCAGTCTTGTGGTGCATTATCTCACAGACACAACATATCGCTATATTGGTATTTCAACTGCAAATATTCAGATAAACTCCATTCTTTAGTTCTTTATCCACTGAATCGAATCACCTTCATTTCTTCCGTATTCTAATTGTCTGGAGAATGTTCCATTAACCTTTTGAGCCCTGCGTTCCTGAACAATTTTAACTCTTCCACCTGAGCTTCTGAGTCAAAATCCGCAAATAATTGGTATGTAATATTTCACGGTAGATATAAAAATAGTTACAGTGTTTACCTACCGTTCAACAGGTGGCCGAGCATTACGCCATTTCTCTCTACCACCGGTTAAGAGGTGGTCAGAGCTCAAAGTGTTAAGACAGCTTTTTTCTCAAGAAGTCCTACTTCGTAGAACAAAATCCTACGTGGGTGTTTACCTGAACACTATAAACTTAACGGCTTCATATCAAGGGTCAATGATTATATATCGTACAAATCAACATAATTTTCACTTCCTCTAAACTATTTTTATTTATTTATTTCACATTCCTCTTTCAGCAACAATCTATATTGAGTGGCTATCGATCCTTGTACTAGGTGAACTTTAGTATAAAATGATTTATATTTGTTTTACAATTTACATATCTGCTTGTACATCAATCTATCAATATTACGTATGTATCTATCTCAGTTAGTCAGACGTACCGCACGTTTTCGGCGACCATGCATCTTTCGACACATGACTGACAAGGTAATTACTTTCTGCAGTAAACTTGCATGTAAGTGAATTACAAACCCGACTGGAATTCGAACTCGGCTCGCTGATCTCTCATTCTGAACCGATATCATTACATCACAACGCAAATCCGTGTAATATTATATAAATTTGGCTAATTAGAAATCTACCTAGCTAAACTTGGAATAATATTTATACTTATTTCGTACGCTTCCCTACCTTCAGATATTGACTTAGTCTGGCGAAACGATACAATAGAAGATGATAGACAGCACTAGAAGAGCAAATATCTGCTAGACACATAATTTGCTCATAAATGTTGTACATCAAGCGCCTTAAGTTGTGTTACTTGTTTTAAATAGCTTAGACACCTAAGTGCAGATACGAAGTGCAGTAAAGTTAATAAATATAAAAAAAAGGCCTGGAAGTTGGGGCTAAATAAGCCAGGAAGCTGTGGAGAGCCATGATCGACCACGTTCTGAATGGATACGATAAATAGAAGAAGAAAGATCAAGCGTGACTGGTTTCTTTTTTGTTGTTTAATGGAATTATTATTCCGTTGTTTATCTGACATGAAGAACATATTCAAACTTACAATGATACCCGGCATTGCCCGGTCGAATTACTTTCTTTGCTTCGCTGCGCTACGAAATTTCTGTTACACGCGCACACACACGCAGACACAAGCAGACACACACGCACACACGCACGCGCGATCACACACACGCACACACACACACACACGAACAGATATTTTTTACTGGATATTAAATATAGTAATCAAATTGTTATCTTATGAGTAATCAGTGTCTGCGCCCTGTTTTTTTTTTTTTTTTTTTTTTAACAGTGTCAATTATGTCTATCGCCCTTCCGAATGCATCAGCCGGTACACGCAATTCACTCTGTTTAAAAAAAAGGAGTATAAAGCTTATATATATATATATATATATATATTTTATATATCCAAGTTTCAGTGAGGGCCATCCTACTTCGAAGCCTGTGAATTGGCGCTACATAATCACAAACGAAGAACTGTACCAAATAACAGAAACCATATCACTTGAGAACTTTCAACAACAGCAACAACTAAAATAGATATCACGTGTAACTCGAAGAGAAAATAATGACATAATTAAAATGAGGTCCCCCACCACATCAAAGATTTAGAAAGAAGCCCCCGTCCATCTGTACCGGAAAGAGTGATAACAGCTACTGAGCTTAATGGATCTATTTTCTTGAAATTGTTTTAAGAAAATATTTTAGAAATTTCAACCGACAGAGGCATTGGTTGCCTAATGTTTTCTTTAGCAACTATTACCACTAGTGTGCTTATTTATATGAATGATCCAAAATTCCGTATATATTTGTGTGCGTTTGTATGTGAGTACATGCTAATGTATATCTGCGTGTATATGCATTTTTATTCCTTTCTCTACACGTGTAGATTATATCTATCTGTGTGTTTATATTTGTGATTATCTCCACTTGCAAACGCGTGTGTCTGTATGTACAGGCAAAAGAATACTTACCTACACCGACTTGCATACAAAGCATTATGAACAATATCCAGTGCACATAGATAGTCCCACGTATGTGTACGGAAAAATCTGTATATAAACTTTTAAAGTATGTAAAACGCGTTATATTTTTTCTCTTCTCTCCATCGCATTCCTCGCTGCGTTTTTTTTTTTCAATCCTCTAATCCGCCGCCTACCTCAACCCCGGTACGCTCAATAAAGATTAAAAAAATCCTCAATTGTAAGTTGAAAGTCAAAAAGACCACCCTCACGGAAAAAAAAAGAAAAAAAAGACCCCACTTTAAAAAATGGTTTGAATAAAATCCAAGCCTTAAAAAAATGACTGAAACTTTGCTTGTATGAACTAATATTTTTTTGTAACCTTAAAGTTGGTATATATTTGCGTCGTTAAAAAAGTGATTCCAGCCATGCGATCCGAACGATATTTTAAAACTGCAAATCAAAATGATTACCACGTTAAACTGCGTACTAAAACATGAAAACGTCTCTATGGCAGTGGATGCTGGACAATTTCCTCACAGTTGAAGAAGAAACTTAAAGCAACAAGGATGTGGTTCTACAGAATGATGCTAAGAGTACTAAGAACAGAAAATATATGTAGCAAAAAGGAAACCTCAAGGAAAATAGAAACAAAAAAGAAAACTTAGAATCAAAAACAGACAGACAAAAAGTTTTGGGAGACACTGAAAAAAGCGGTTGTGAGGGATTTGACACTTACAAGACATATTGCATTGAAGGCGAGATGTAAAGAAACAGAATAACCCCCCTTTCACCCCAAGCAAAGCGATAATGCCACTAAGGTGCAAACGGTTACTAGGAGTGGAAGGCAATGAAAAGAATTTAGCGAAGAGAAAAGACAAGAAAAGAACAGGTATCAGGATAACAGAAGATTGCGATTGACATTGCATTTCAATTTTTGAAGATTATAGATAGCAGAGAAGCAATAACCCGGGAGAGAGTTACAGAGGCGAGAAGTGCGAGTAAAAACTTCAAATAGAAGTTACGGTTCTTAGACCTAATTGCCAATCCAGTAATGCGTTTAAGTTCATCAAAGGAGTTAGTGTAAATAATTCGCAAGAGAGAGAGAGATAAAGATACAGGTAAAATTTCTATTTTGTTTCCCGAAAATCTTTTCCAAAATCGTCATAATTCCGTCCAAATGTACATCCTGAACTCGAATTAACAATTAAATTATGAAGAAACCTTACTCTTTTGGAGTTATTGATAAGAAAAAAAAATCGGACTTCTTGTTGGTCATTCGTCCCCCATTACTGCCATCATGAATCCTCATTCACTGCCGAAAGATTTTTGGCGGAGTCATAAAATTTGGGCCTATTTACTTCTTTTACAGACTTCCCTTGCAGAAAATCACAACGCACTATCGTAAAGAAATGTAAATTTTTTTCTTTTTTGGTAATTTTAGTTTTAAACAATAGAACCTTTTTTCCGTTTCGAAAAAATGACAAATTAAAAGAACAAATTAAATAATAAAAATAAAGCATTTTTATACTGTAAAATGGAAAATAAAAAAATTAATGCACAAACTTGGTGAATTATTTAATGTTTTTTTTATTTTTAATTTGTCCCCTTAATTAAATAAATTAAGTGAATAGGCCCAGAAATAAAAAATCTTTCCGCAGTAATATTTGACGAAAAGACCGAGAAGAAGTTTTTATTCTGGTCGTTAACATCCAAAAAGTTAGGTTTCTTCATGATCTAATTGTTGATTTGAGTTCAGCATGTACATTTGCACGGAAATAAGACTATTTTGGAAAAAATTGAAGGGATATTAGTGCTCAGGAAACAAAATAGAAAATTTCCAAGCGACATACATTCCTTAAAGGTTACAAAATTGGAGTGAGTTATAATTACTAAAGCAACACGGCACATAATAAGAGAAGATACTAACAAACTTCATCTGAAATATCATCAACAGAGAGCCTTCTTCAAATTATAAATACATTTGCTCTGCATTTGGTTTAAACTTTAAATTGTAAATTCACTTAATCGGGCATTTGTATTGCAGCGATACAAAAAACACTAACTTAGCCTACTGTCAAGATTGTCTTATTGAAGGAATAGCTTTTTACAGCTGCTTATGTCTAAGCAGATAACAATGTGAGTGTGGTGTAACCATCCACCCTTTCTCTACATGCCTTGTCGACGGTGTATAGAATACGCCAACTGTATTCCTTGCAGAGGGTTAGACCTGTCTATCCTGTGAAGTATTTGCGAACTCTGGCATGGGTGACCAATTTTGTTCATGTACTCAGTTATAAACCCGCCCAATGTTTACCTATGGACTCAAATATAAACTCAACCAATGTTTACCTTAGGACTCAAGTATGAACCAGATAAATGTTTACCTATGGACTCAAGTATAAACCAAACTAATATTTACCTATGGCGTTACCAAGTTTAAACCTGACTAATGTTTAACAATAGACTCGAGGATAAACCGGACCAATGTTTACCTATGGACTCAAGTATAAACCAGACCAATGTTTACTCATGGACTCAAGTATAAACCAGACCAATGTTTACCTATGGACTCAAGTATAAAATCGACCAATGTTTACCTATGGACTCAAGTATAAACCAGACCAATGTTTACCTATGGGCCCATGTATAAACCAGACTAATATTTACCTATGGGCCAATGTATAAACCTGACGAATATTTACCTATGGACTAAAGTATAAAACTGGTCAATATTTACCTATGGACTAAAGTATAAAACTGGTCAATGTTTATCTCTAAACTTAAGTATAAACAGACCAATGTTTGCCTATATATTGAAGTATAAACCTCACCAATATTTACCTAAAGACTCAAGGACAAAAACCTGACCAATTTTTACATATACATTCCAGTATAAGCCAGACCGAATTTTACCGATTGACACATATAAACACTAGCAATGTTTACCTAAAGACTCAAGTATAAATATAACCAATTTTACTTACAAACTCAAGTATAATCCCAACCAATGGTTATCTAGGGACTTAAATATAAACTTGACTAATTCGAATCAAGTATAAACATGAAGATTTTTTTTTAACCTACGAGCTCTATTATAAACCCGGCAAATGTTTACCGATAATATCAAGTATAAACTCAGTTAATATTTACCCATGGCTTCAAGTATATACCCAATAAATATTTACCTTTCTACTCAATATAATAAAAGATTTCAACATTAAATAACCCAGTAAGGGTTGATATGTCGTAGAATCAAATGCAAACATTACCAATGTTTACCTATAGACTTATAGGTATAATAAAAACATATTTAGGCATTCGGTTTTATGTAACCCAAAAGATGTTGATGTGTTGCAAAATCCACCAAGTCGGTCCAACACAATTCGTTTTTCTTCCCTGTCAGTCGTTTTTGCATGCCAATGACGAGAAAATTTTCGAGATATATGGAGAGCCGGAAGAGCAAGGTAAGCAGATTCATGCCTTTCCAAAAGGTATAATCGCAACATGAAACATAAGCAAACCCGACTAAAATTTGAACTCGATTTCATTACTATGCCTCAGCGACTTCTTTTTAAATTGCAAGAATCGACGGCAGCTATGCAACACAGATAAAGCAAATATTTTTCTTGAAGACTGGGAATAAAAGAAATGAATCTCTTTTTAACAATAAGGCCAATGGAACAATAAAAACTATATCCTCTTTTCAAATTGTAGTTTCGAAATAATATATATATATATATATATATATATATATATATATATATATATATATTAATAGAAATCTTATACGTATAAAAAACTATACTCGCTCGGTAAACCTTCGGTGTATTGATTTGCAAATAAACAAGCCAATACCAAAGGGAAAAAATGTATAAAAAAAGAAAGAACCAAAAACATGTTAACCGAAAATAATCGTCCAGCATACGAGTTCAAGGCCCAATGAAAAAAAAACCGATGTGAGTATCCAAAACAACTAAATAAAGTGCCTTCCCTGACGATCTGCTTAGGTGAAACCTTGGTAGGTTTGTCTGGCTCTCTAGATTTAACTCTCTCTCTCTCTCTCTCTCTATATATATATATATATATATATATATATATATATTACAGGGAGTGAAACTGAAAGAGAAGACTGAAAATAAAGAGAAATGGGGAAAGGACAAAAAGATGAACAGGATTTAAGAAGATATATGATGCCGATTGATGTTTAACTTTATGAGGATTGTACTCATCAGTGAATCAAGTAAACGGAAAGGAGTTCCACGTGCGGGAAGTGCGAGAAAAGAAATTGATGAAGTAAAAGTGCGGGTTGCATTTAGCGATTTCAACAGTAAACGGGTGGGACCTAGATGCCAATCTAATGGCGCGCTTAAAACAGTCGAGGGACCAGGAATAAAGCTCGTCAGAGCAGTTGATATGAAAATATTTGTAGGAAAGACAGAGCGATTTTGTCAAGGAACTTTATATATATATATATATATATATATATATATATATATATATATATATATTTTTTTTTATGGCGATGTGAAAAAACCCAGATAATGCAATTTATAATTGAAAAATATTACATGAACCAATATTTGGAAAAAAAAAATTCGACAAAAAAGAGAAAAGACTAAAAACATCCTTACTGTTTGAAAATAAACAACCAGCACAGCAGTTAACTCAATTGAAACGTAAAAGTGCTCAATACACCAAGTAGGGCAAAATTACAATAACTAAAGAGCCAGAACCTATCTACCTAGGTTTCTATCTATCTATCTATCTATCTATCTATCTATCTATCTATCTATCTATCTATCTGTGTGTGTGTGTGTGTGTGTGTGTGTGTGTGTGTGTGATAAAATGGTTGGTTCTCTGTGCCATTCCTGATAGTACTTGACGCGTCTTGCTATGAACAAGATCCACGTCAGACCTATAAAAAGAGTACATGTCTGAGATGGAGCTACTTTGTCCTCACTTTCCGTAGTGTTCAAAGGCCTTTACGCAGCATTGTGGGCGATGAATTATATTCCACTCTACAACCTCTTCCCTAAGGACTAAACGTTGTAATTCTTTCGCTATTATATCGCTATTTCAATGGTAAATCTTATGACGAGCTATTTTCATTAGTTCCACCAGTTTAGACCTTCACAACTGAGATTCAACATCACATGTAGACTAAGGTAAATCATTCAAATTTCCTTCGTATTCCAATAAGAAGAAGGAATTTCCATTTTTCAGTTAAGTCCGCTTATTACATGAACAACACACGTAAAAGTTACTCGGATAGATGTACTTATTTAATTTCTTTTTAAAGGTTTTGAGTAGGTGTATTTTTTTCGTTTTAATGGTAAGACGATTTTTATCGTGTTTGGCGGGAAACGATTTCTCTGATGAGCCTGTATTGTTTTTTTTTCATTTTCGGTCTGCTACAATCCGTTAGATTGAAAACTTCCGTTATATTATATAATAATTATATATAATCAGGTATTTTTGCTCGGGTACGATGATTAAGTGTTGATGCTTTTCTTAATGGATTGAACTGAACCTCTTTAATTTCATATTTCCAAATAAATTTAAAAAAATATGTCTATTCAATGATATTTCTTTAATTTATAGTTTTTATTTAGTCTCTACATAAATTTCTAGCGGGCCCTACATTAAAGTTTTCCGCTTTGGCGAAATGCCCGACGATCTGTGAAATAGACGAACTCCTCGAAAGCGGCAAAAAGTAATTCAAGCAGATTTTCATGCAATTTGGCATCGACAACCTCTGGTGGGCAACACAAGCTGCGGATAGAAAAAAAAACATAGTAAACTAGAAATTTCCTTTAAGAAGAACGTTTGCTTCTATAAAATACGGACAGTACAATTTGAGAAAATTAGCGAAATACACCAAGAAACGTTGTATAATTGTGACGTCGTCCCCCCGGTCGCAGCGCCGACTGTGATGTTCTATCCTGATCTACCACGGCACCAGTTGTGACGTTCCCAAACAGCACCAATTGTTACGTCCTCGCCGCGGCGCCAGCTGTTCGCTCCTCGCTGCTCCGTTCGGGTGTCGCTGCTCCAAACGTGACGTCCGCCTGTCGCGTCCGTCGTGTTGTCTCGTCCTGTGACGACCAACTGGCTTGGTATCGGTCGCGGCACCCAAATGTGACGTTCTAACCTTTTGGTGATTCGGGTGGGAATCTGGTTAGATTTGATATCAGCCTCGTCGTTCCCAACTCGCTTCCAACGCCTGGTTACCAAGGTAACTGCATTGATCCCCAGTCTGCCTACCCACGTTGTGAATTGATCTTAGACAGACGAGATCAAACAGTGGTTGGGGCCGTAATGCAAACTGAGTTCAACGGGGGTGATACTACACAAATATGCATAAAATAAAATAAAATGAAAACTCAAAAAGTTCAAAGTATCAAAGAAAAAGGTAACAAACTTTATGTCTAGTTGTTCGATACATAGGACTGCATCTATCTCCCGACCCGTTCTGTGGATTGTGATACGTCGTTTTCCGTTAGGCAAGTTTTTAACGCCTCAAGTTGTTTGCTCTCTAAGAAATTGGCGTTTCGGTGTGTCTTTGGACGAAAGTCGAAAAACTTATTTCGGTGGTCTGGTTCTAAGTCGCTCTTCAAAATAATTGTTTTTGGGTTGAAGAGGAGTCCTAAATTTGCGTGAATCTTGGTCAGCTATCTGCGAGGCGGCTTCAACTCTGGAAACTCAACACTCTGCTGGAGCCCGAACTGATTTCTGCCTGTTGGGGCCTCGCTTTTATTGATGCCGACCAAAACCGGGTTGGGTCTGTTGGCGTCGGGGGGTTCCTCGATAATTCTAAATACATATCCACCTCTTTTATTTCTGGTTAGGGATTTTCCACCTTTCCTCACTCCCACTTTCTCACCATACCTCTGAGGGGCGTGAACTGCCCTCCCCACTTCTTTGTAGCAGCTTCTCATACTTATACTCTGGATGGGGCGTCGACAGCCTTCTTCGTGCGTCACGTGACCACCACTTGACCAATGATGTCTTAGTCGGGCGTGAACAATCCGTGGCTTTGTTTCGGGAAAAAAATATCTTGCTTAACTAAAAAAAAAAAATTATCTCTTCTCTTTCCCTTTTCTTCCTTTCAATCGCCGTTATCACCCTTCTAGTCGCAACGGACAATATGACAACTCTTGTTTTACACGATGTGTTTGTCAGGTATTTTATCGCTAATTTATCAAGATGGGTGGTATTCTTAACATGGCTTCAAAAAAGAAATATCCCCAAAGTTTTCAGTCAGTCTCCAAGGAAGAAAGAAAAACACTTCTGGGTCCCCATTCATTTTCCTTCGGTACATATTCCTGATAACATAATTTTATTATCGCAGGCCAAAGTTGTTCCGTCGAAAAGAATTCGGTCAGCGGGTCTGCTTGTGTGGGATTTAATTTTTCATATCTGTCCAAAGTCCTTTTTAGTGGCCTGTTTCTCGTCACTTATCGAAATAGCATTTTCACTTGAATTTTTCCCTGGCCAGTGGTCCAGCCGTTCGTTTACACATCTAGATAACACAGCCGTTATCAAAACACATCTGATTCCTTCTTTCTTTCCCTTTCTTTTTTACTCAGAAATTCCCTGTCATTGTAATGACACCCTTTTTCATTTGTTACTTATCAATATTTTCATTGTCTCTTAGCCGTGTGTGTGGCTGCTTATCACCTACGATTCGTCTCGCCTTTCTTTCTGCTTCTTTTCTTTCTCTTCCTTTCTCTGCCTCGTAAATGGTGCCACATAATGGTATCAACAATATTCCTTTTAGAATACATTCATAATCAGCAACGATTACTACCATCTATACACGAGTATAATGTGAGTTTTTATGATCATTTTTTATGTAAAAGATAAGGGCTCGCAGTATATCTAGATAAAATCTTTTGAAGAGTTAAAAATCATGCATTTTTGGTGAGCGGTTGTATTAAACACAGGTAAATTTTTTCTAGAGGGGTTAAAATTTTTGCATTTTCGGTGACCTAACCAATCTGGTAGGCTTACATTTTCACGGTAATTTTAGCTAACCTTAAGGGAAAAGGTAAGCTTCTTTAGCCCCCCACCCCCGTAGCCTAGATCTGTGGTTACAAAATACGGTATCTAAATCTTCGTATCAGTTATTTTACGGTAAGTGTTTTTTTTCTCAGCATTTTGGGGTAGTTTACACACACACACACACACACACACACACACACACACACACACACACACACACACACACACACACCATTTATTCGCTATAATATATGCACAGGGTGATACCCAATATAGCAATATTTGACAACAGTAGGCCTACTAGTATTGCTCAGAACCTGGGTTTGCATTATACACGAGCTATAAGAAAAAATAAGGTTTTTCACCCCAGGGGTCACATTATACATAAAGTATGCATATACACAAGTAAATACGGCAAGTGATGATGATTTTTTTAAATGACTTAAGCCTCATTATTTTCATCCAAATCAAAAATACATTTATATAACAATATTTGTTTTTTTATATATATATATATATATATATATATATATATATATATATATATTCAAGAAACGAGAGCAAGATGTAAAAGATCAGTCAATCTAACGGTGATCTCATTTCACAATCCTTACACTTGCTCTATATCTGGCCATCTTTGTGAATCAATAAGCTGTCAGATCCTCATACGTCGAAACCCGACGGGAGAGAGTCCAGTATATATATATATATATATATATATATATATATATATATATATATATATATTCGCCAGTATAAACAAACAGTGAAATATTTGTTAAAATCGTATGTATTAAAAGTGGTTAATTTCAAAATTAAAATTGCAGAGCGATTTAACATTTTTAAAGGATATGAATGCCGTCCAGAACACAGTTTCAACCGCCAAGGTCTCGTCAAATACCTTCATTCGTCGGAGCCGAATGAACGTATTTAAGTTGTTGAACTGAATTTGATTGATTCGATAAACAAACCAACTGATGAGACTTTGGTGGTCGAAACCGCGGTAGTGTTCTAGTCAGCATTCATATCCTTTTCAATATATATATATATATATATATATATATATATATATATATGTTTACTTTAAATTTTACTTTATCTTATAGCGGACCCTATCTTCTTTATATATTTCTGTGTTCGTCCAAAACGTGGTCGATCATTGCTTTCCCCTGACTGAGGATGCCACTCTGTCCTTTTTGCCTTCAATATGTCCTGTGAGTGTCAAATTCTCCAAGCTCTCCTGTCTCATTATATATCCACGAAGTTTCACCTCTTTTTCATTCTGATTCTAAGTGACATTTTGTTTCCATTTTCCTTAAGACTTTTTCATTGCTTACACGCTCTGTCCGATGTATTCTCAGCACCATCAGCTACCTCGGTTTATGGATCAGTTATGACAAATTTAGTATAGGAGAAAATAAATTGTACATAGAATAAGGTGGGACAGAGGTAGTTTTGCCCAACACCACCAATTGCTACAAAACCAAAACATCAACCTGAAAATTCAAGTCATGGTCTTAAATAGCCTTGTCAGCTCGAGACTTTCATATGTTATGCATGGCGCCAAACTAGTTCAGAAATATCTAAACTGTCAGCTGTATACAAGTGCTTCCTAAAATCAATGTTTAAAAAAGGCCTTCAGCGAGTGAAGATTGAGGGTTTGGGCAAAGATCACCTTCTTTAGACATTGTGAACGGTGCTACAGAATGACAAAGAACTGTACCAAATAACAGAAATCCCATCACTTGAAGACTACCAACAGCAGCAACAGGTAAAATGGATAGCACATGTAACTCGAAAAGAAAATAATGACATAATCAAGATGTTGACATTCCACACTACTTAAAACCAAAGTTTAGGAAGGAACCCCCCCATCAGTACTGGACAGAGTGATAACAGCTGCTTAACTTGAAAAAAAACTTTCGGAAAAATTTTCCTAAAAAATGTATTTAAAGAAAGTATATATAAACTTAGACCGAAAGCAGTACTGGCTGCTCGGTTAATGAATGCTAAATGGTTCCTTGTAGGGAAACGGCTAAGATTACCATTCTATAGAACGACATTTTTTTTGCCTTCAGCATTCTCTTCATCTGTGAAGAAATTGTTCAGCATTCACTGCCATATAGGATGATTGATATTACATAGCAGATCAGCACTTTTTTTCCGTGTTTCTAACCACATTCTCCTAAAGATTTTTGTCTTCAATTCAAAGCTTGTTGAGACGAAGAAATATTTTTGAAATTTTAAAAGAGTTCATAAAGAAAAGTTTCTCGTACTTTGGTATCGACAACGACCTGCAGGCTACATAAGCTGTTGCTTGAAAGACAAAGGTAACAAACAGCCGTACAGGCCATTATCATTTCCCCACTGTCCCCCAAAAAACATTCAAGAACTGTTGAATACTTTTACCCTGCTTTTAAAACTTTTCTCTCACAGCCACTCGGGTGGGATATACCCGCGATTTACCTTAACCACCCTCCACTGAGTCATGTTGTGACACAAGGTCGGTTTTTAAAATAGGGACTCGAGTGTTTCCACTCGTGCCGCTGGTCTAAGCTGGTCATAGCTTGTTTAAGATGGTCAAAGCTTGTCTAAGCTAGTAAGAGCCGGTCATACCACCGCTACAGATGTTAGGAGTGGGGATGCAAGGAAAGAGAGAAGGCCTCTGGAATGGAACAGGTACTATAACCGCAGCATCTCCTCCGACGGGGAAAAAACCCTTCTCCTCCTCTGCCAATCATCACGGAAGAATCCAGGTGTGGAGAGAAGTCTCTTCTGGTCGGATATGCCCGTCACATTTTCGCTTCATGAGGCTTGCACCAGAAGTGGAATGCTTTAGATTTTTCAAGAGTTTAAAGCCAATAACAACATTTATTATAGACATACTATCTTCCTTAGGGCCGCCAAAGTTGTCAGAAGAGCCTCTTATAGAAAGAACAATGACAGTCTCTCTATCTCTTTACCGTCGATCTGAAAGAAATGGCGACTAACCATCTCCACTTTTTTTTTTATTTCTCTCGGCAATACTTTATCGTTTATGTCTCCATTCCTGTCTTTGTGGAACTTTTTACTTCATTTACCACCTCAAGAATTTCACGTTTACTCGCTTAAAATTACTCATTGCTTTTCCATGCTTCACTTGCTTTTGATCAGTCTTGTGAGTATTAAATTCACCAAGCCTTTCTTTTCTCATATCTCCAATCTTATCTTTGTGATACATGTTACTCCATTTATTTCTTCAAACTTTCCAAGTTTACTTGTTTAAAATTACTTGCTGATTTCCTCTGCTTCTCTTGTTTTCGATCAGTCTTGTGAGTGTTAAATTCACCAGGCCTTTCTTTTGCATGTGTTGTTTACCAAATACAAATGCTGACGCAATTAAATTATTTCCTTCAATTTTCTCCTTCCTCTGGCATATCCGTTTACACATATTTTTCTCCGCAGCCCAATTATATGAAATCTATGAAACTGGTAGGAAAATTCCCGATAAATCGTTTATTTGAATCCAGCCGCTTATTTTATAAGTTGAAAAATTCTCACACTTATGACCGTTCAAGAAGACACTTGCATTTGGCGCAAAAGAATATATGGACAGGATTAATCTGTGAGCGATTTTATCACAATGTTCGACTAGATTCATTTGGTAGTTATCTTCTTCTTCTATGTGTCGTTTCCCTTCAGAATATGGCAATCATGGCTCTCCATAACTTCCTATCCCTTGTGGCACACAGCAGTTTTTCTCCCTTTGCTAAAGCTCCAGCTCCACGTTTCACCATCCATCCATCCATCCATCCATCCATCCATGCATCCATCCATCCATCCATCCATCCATGCATCCATCCATCCATCCAGCCCATCCATTGTGGCATCCATCCATCCATCCATCCATCCATCCATCCATCCATCCATCCATGCATCCATGCATGCATCCATCCATCCATCCATCCATCCATCCATGCATCCAAGCTCGTCAGGTAGATGGCTGTCTGTCTTCCCCTAACTCTCTTGCGCTCAATATATTAAGTTTGCCAAGTCCTCCTTCCTCGTTATGTTTCTAAGTAATTTCAGCTGTGTCTGATTCTGAGCATTCTTTTTGTTGCCATTTTCTATAACACTTCCTCTTTACTTACTCATTTTGTCCATGTAATTCTCAGTATGCTTCTGTAGAAACAGCGTTCTCTTCATCCGGAGAGAGACTGCCCAACATTCACTGCATATATGAGAATTGATATGAAATAGCAATCCAGCACGCTTTTCTTTGTTTTTAACGAATTTTTTGCCGTTTCTCAGCGCTTTGTTTAGGTTTTGGAATTTCACTTTCGCAAGTCCACTGCATGTTTGGATTTTGGTGTCACATTTTCCATTATCAGTTAAAACCCTTCTCAGATATTTAAACTTCTATACTTGTTTGATGATTTAAATTTCTCTACTTGTTTGATCTCTAATTTGGTAGTTATACTTTTTTTAAAATAAAAAATTCTAATTTTTAATTTTCCTAAAATTTTTCATTGGCCGAAAACAATAACATTCTGCTCTTAATAAAATATGCAATTTATTATAAACCAGCTTAAAAGCCGCAAACTAAAACGACCTCTTGTTCAGCTTTAAAAAAAAAGCAATGATAATTTTGAAGAAATAACTTTGAAATCCTCAAATCACTCCATATAACATAAAAAAACCTCAATTTAACCCTCATTCGGGCCATAAGTTCAATTCCGGTCAAAAACCGATTTCGGCCGAAAATCTGATTTAGGCTAAAATTCCAATTCAGGCCGAAAATTGAGTTCTTCGGGTTATAAACTTCGTGTAACTTCAACTGAATTGAGTTTTTTCCATTCACAAACTCTGCAAAACTTCAAAACCTCATGTCACGAAACCTCTCATTTTAACTCTAATTCCTTGGCATTTTGAAAAAATAAAATTGATTTCCTCAATTCAAAAATTTTTGGAGATATTTTAAACTGAATCTAAAACAATTATTTAAAAATTCCACAGTTTTTGTTTTACTTTTAACTCAATATAAATATAAAAAAAACCCACTTAAAATCACTAATTTTCTTCAGTTATTTTAAAATTTAGATATAAGATGAGAAGATTTGAATTTTTAACTGTTTCCTCCTTATCCACACACAAATTCCAATGCTGGATGTTCAAGAACCGGATGAAAGGCAAATTTTTAATCTCGGGATTATTTTGATTCTAAAAAGGTATAATATATCTATGTAGATCAAGTGTTGTCTGAGTTAGAGGGGTTTCAGACGCATGGACAGACAGAATTTGCCGTTTATTTATTTAGATGAATGAATGAATGAATGAATGAATCTATCTATCTATCTATCTATCTATCTATCTATCTTTGGTTGATATAAATGTTTTCAGTACCCTTTTAAGTAAAACGTTTTATTCATGTTAAATCTATATGGTATTATTCAAACTTATCATTAGTTTTTTGAACCCTCATAAAAGAACATTCTATTTTTTATATGAAAAAAAAAATCTTTGAGGAATTTTCCAAAGTCTTCAAGTTATTATAACAGCTGGCCAAACAAACAGCATCGCATGGAGCAAAAAACCGATAGTCTTGCGGTGACAAATCGAGATAATTCGCCACAACTGGAATAATTCTAGCGAGATGCTGGCTTGCAGCATCACAATTGCAACATACAGCGTTGTTATGCAATAAAACATACTAAAATAAAAATCAGCGGTGAAATTCTTTTGTCAATGTTCTGTTCCAATGTGAAATTCAAACGAACCAATTTATCACTGCAGCTTTATACAGTTTGTTCGGATTCCAGAAATTCAAGTTTAATAAATAAGTCCTTTTGATAAATACTATAGAGTTCCTCCGCACTTAGGTTGAGATGCTGAAGGCTGTAAAGGATTTTCTTTCTTTTGGGATCTGGGAATACATTTCACTAACAAAGAAGAGCGAGAAGAAGGGACTAAACGTAAACTACAAAAAGACAGAATGCATGGTCATCAGTAAAAGGACGAGCCCGAAATGCGATTTGCAGGTTGGAGACATTAAAATCAGTTGTGGAAGTTTAAATATCTGGGAAGAGTTTTGATAGAGGACGGCAAGTGCGACACTGAGTACCGTAGCCAAGGACGCATTTCAAAAGCTGGGCAGAGTATTGCGAGACAGGAGGATCTTTTTGGTAACAAAGAAAAGAGTACTGAGCTGTTACGTGACATCTGTCCTCCTTTACGTCAGCGAATGTTAGACAGTCTACTCAAAGACGAAGAAGAGACGCGAGGCGACGGAGATGTGGTTTCACAGAAGGATGCTGAGGATATCATGGACCGAGCGCGTGAACAACGATGAGGTCATGGAGAGGATGCAAACAAGGAGGAGGCTTGCATTTAACATCAGGAAGAGGCAGCTGGTGTTTCTAGAACGCGTAACGAGAAAGGGGGGGGCTGGAGAATTTGATGCTCACAGGTCGAATAGAGGGAAAGAGAGACAAGGGAAACATGTGGCGTAACATAACTGGCGGGCTTAAGCAAGTGAGGGACGAAATTTATTGAAAGCTACAAGGGATTGGGGAAAGTGGCGAGCCATGATCGCCTAAGTCCTGAAAGGACACGGCATATACAAAGAAAGAAAGTAACAGTCTTATCTACAAATTGTCGAGTGAAAAGAAAAAGAAAAGTGTTTAAATGATGAAGAATATTCCTTTCAGTAGATTCATTTGAATTTCATTTTTCTTATGATTTTCTTTGTTTGGTTTGGTTTATTTTGTTTTATGGCAAATCTAACTCAATGGTTTATTTAATGCCGATACGACTTTTAGGATAAGTTTTTTTTTCTTTCTTATTATGTGCCATATCCTTTCAGGACGTAGGCGATCATGGCTCTCCATCACCCTCTATCCCTTGTAGCTTTCAACAAGTTCCTTCCCTCTACTTCCTCCCCCAGACCACGTTCTGCCACCAACTTGCTTAAGCCCGCCAGGTATGTCACGCGTTGTTTTCCCTTGTCTCTCTTTCCCTCTATTCGACATGTGAGTATCAGATTCTCCAAGCCATGCTTCCTCATTATGTGTCCCAGAAACTTCAGTTGCCTCTTCCTGATGTTATGGTCCATGATACCCTTAGCATCCTTCTGTAGAATCACCTCTCCGTCGCCTTGAGTCTTTTCTTCATATTTGAGGAAATCGTTCAACATTTTCTGCCGTAAAGAAGGTCTGATGTCACGTAACAGCTCAGTATTCTTTTCTTTGTTACCAAAGAAATGCTCCTGTCTCGCAATACTCTTCCCAGTTTTTGAAATGCGTCCTTGGCCATTCCAATACGTCTACGGATCTCAGTGTCGCATTTATCGTCCTCTGTCAAAACGCTTCCCAGATATTTAAACTTCCGCACCTGCTTGATTCTAGGATAAGTTCATATAAATAAAATATGTATTTTTTGTAAGAAATCAGTTTGTAGATTATTTTTCATTGAGATATTGTTGTAACCTAGAAAAGGTTACTGAATGAGGAATAAACAAAACGGAGGTTGGTAATGAAATGGTAATCTTTATAACATCAACAAAATACAATACTCGCCAGCGGCGTGAAGTAGGTAAACCACTGGTGGACTACTTAGACAGAATATTACCCCCACTTGCAATAGGGCCCAACGTATTTATGATATTTGGGACATAACTATTAGTGTTCATTGGTACGGTATATATTACATATTTTTGTAAAGAGGGTTTTTGTTGAGAGTCAAGTGTATTGCTGCTAATATTTATTCAAAAATATATTGCTGGTACTTTTACTGTACAAATCTATTTTTATACTTTCATATTGTTTTGACTCCAGTTTGAGAAGTAACTTTTTGCCCATATGCGGGACCTAATAGATGCTACCACCCCGAGTCACAGTAGACCTGAGAATAACAGCAATTAAGAGGTGGTTCTAAGCTCCTCGGGATCAGGAGAACTTGCTGCCGGGCGTAGTTAATCGTCATACCGAGGATGTTTTTTTTTTCTTTACCGAAGTGCAAAATAGCATAGAGCAGAAACAATGAAAAAATTAGGGTTAACTTCAAAGACACTTTTACAATTTTTTTCTTTAAAGTAATGCTGGCAGTGTCTTCAACAAACTAATACACGGATCTCTATCTACTCCCATTGTAATTTACGCTCGCACAACCACAGCTATTCACTCTGATCGACACTGGCTGTCAGCCATTTCCATCTAAACTACTCTTGCCATGTAAACGACTACCATGTAGTTTAAATGCCAGCCGATTTATCTCACAGGGTAGACAATGTCGAAGCTCAAGACCCGTCTATATTTACGCACAGGAAACACCCCAGGACCTCTTGTCAAAAGCAGCCGACACGTACAGAGCGTCAATTCCCGACATCCACTTGTATTTTATTAAACAAATAAATAGAAGGGTACATGGGAACACAATGCACTCAAACGACAAGAAACTGTAGAGGAAGAAAGATAACGTTTGTGATATGCAGGAAGCCAGGTGATATAGATATGAAAAGGGAAAATGCATTTGAGGCGTAGGTTAATAGGATTTGGCTCTTAGCTTTTTTTTCATGCTCATACAGATGGCGGGGGTGTATTATCGATTGTTTATAACCATTATGCTTTTTAGGTGCGGATGGGCATTTGTTGAGCCCTTTTGTCTAATCAGGGAGGCATATTGCGCGTGCGCACACACACACACACACACACATATATATATATATATATATATATATATATATATATATATATATATATATATATATATATATATATGCAAAAGAGTGTGTTGCAAAGTTCTCAGTTCAGCCCATTTCCACAAAATCAATATTTTAATGACCAAACATCGGATTACTTACTTTGTAAAAGTGGGTCAGACCGATAAATTTCAATAATTTTTTTTGGGGGGGCGAGATTTTCACATACGTATAAAATGATTCATTTTGAAACTTTTTTTGATATGACGGACATTTTTGTTTTTCTCTTTAATGTTGATATCCACAAAAAGTGCAACTTATTTTATCTATTTTGTTTATGGCATATGTATCCATTTCCTCTACCAGATTCTTAACGTTGTTCTATTGAATATTCCGTTTCATTTTTTGTTGTTGAACACATTCAACACTCTGTTCTAGTGACAACTTTACCAGTAGTAAGTAAATTAGAGGGAATTGCCGAAACTCATTTTGAAGGCCGTTTAACAATTTAATTTGGATAAAATCTTCTTTGATTTGACTGGTTTTCCTTGTTTCTCAAGTTCACAATATTCAAATTTAATTTAAATGAAGAACATATTCAGTAATTGGTTCATTCATTTTTTTGAGAAATAGTTATAAACTTAGTTCACTAGTTTTTTCTTAGGCGCTAATCTTTCACTATTAGTTGACTTATATAGTCAAACGTTATTTTCTCCAACTGTCTTGGGTGTGCAATTGCTAATAATTTTATAATGGTCTCACAACCAGTAGTTACCAACAAGAGGACCGTTGTTTGGTTTTCTCCTCCAACTGATTTTAAACCCTGTAGCTTTTTCATCCTAGCTGTAGCTGCTAGTATCCTAAACCATGCTGGCACATATTCATACTTATCAAGTGATACTTGTTCGTTTGATGTTGTTGTTTTTTAGATAGTGGCATCATGGGTAATAGCTGTAACTATTTATCGAGTTTGTAGCCTTTGTGAATGTAAATGAGTCACCTCATTGCTATCTCTCCTAATACACTTTCTGCCAACCATTTACACCAGTTCGTTAGGTAGGTTATTCATTGTTTCTCTTTCCCCCCTCTTGCAATCAGTATGTCCCATGAGTGTTAAATTCTCCATGCCTTCCTTTCTCATAACTTACTTTGAACAGCCACTCTACCACAAAAAGAAATGGCAACCTACTGCAGGAAAATATCTGCCTCGTCAGTCATGTATCGAAAGATACATGATCGCCTAAGCGTTTATCACGCATGGCACATAACTGACTGTCAGTTTGTCACCATGTTGAATTCAGAAGTGCCGGCTCCAACTAGATGACAAGGAAAGTAACTCAATCGTATTTTGAGTTATTGTCCTTTATCGGGGGAGTAAGTAAGCATCAAATAACAATATCATTGTACCATTTCATTAGATTTTTCAGCATTCATCATCAGCTATCTGATGGGAAGAACACCTTAAAATATTCTATTTATTCTTTTTTTGCATTCTATTCACGTATTTCCCCAGTACACTATAATAATTGATAATATTGATGTCACATAATACTCAATATTCCAAGCATCACGGTTCGCTACATTTTATTTAAAAATAAATTATATCTTTTTCATATTATGCTTTTTCTGTCATTTTTACATATTTTCATCGACGCCGTATTGTCCAATTCAGAACTTGTACTTTTCATAAACATATCAGACCAAGTTAATTTTCTCACGAGTAGCAAAAAGAATAGAGCTTCAATGATACCATACGGTATTTAGGATCAATACACAGTAGTGAATACCATACAACACAACACAATACCCTGTTGTTTTAGCGGTTTCTTCCAGTTCCTGGCATTTGATTTTATTCAAGCAACGTCTCTCCGTACGAAAACTATTTTTCTTTTGATCTTTAATTTTTATTTGCTCTCTTTTCTTTTTGTTTTGTTTCGTTGACTTTTGCGTATCATGAGATCATTCAATTATTAGCGAATTGTGTAGAACAGACGAAACGTTATTAAGAGAAGTTAACAGAAGATGATAAGGGGCGAGGAAGTCGAATTAGGAAGTTCTCTCTTTGATGGCGGGCATATGTAGTTCTCTTTAAATGGTGTTCTTATGCAAACAGACACAAAAACACGCAGACATAGATACTCGTACAAAGATAAATATGCAAAATATATAGGCGAGCACACTTTGATGGGGATGTGTATATGAGTACCCACCCCACACGCAGAAATATATACGGAAAGGAATTTCCCCCACACTCTGATATATTCAAAACTACAAGCGTAGTATACTCAGTGAGAATCGTAATTACTGTACAGTAACAATGATTTGCAGATTAGTTAGACATATATATAATATATATATATATATATATATATGTTTATATGAAATATAGGTTTGGATGAAATTCGCAGAATGAGACAAAGAACAAATAGAAAACGTTTATCAATCTAACAGTTTATTAATGTTATGTAATTATTATCTCAGCCGAGAATTTAGAAAAAGAATAAAGAAATTTTGGTATTTTTATTTTTGTGCTGTTTGATTTTTATTGGTTAATCATGTTTCATGTGTATTCCACTTGTTAAACAAACGTTAGTATAATTTGTGGCGTCCCTAATTCAACGAGAGTGGACGTACCCATTCGAAGTTTCTAAATCTTATCATATGATAAGATATATATATATATATGTGTGTGTGTGTGTGTGTGTGTGTGTGTGTTTGTCTTTATATATATGTGTGTGTGTTTGTCTTTATATATATGTGTGTGTGTGTCTGTATATATATATATATATATATATATGATGTGACGTCCCTAAACACAGCCTTCGCTCGCTCCTCGCTGCTTCGTTCGGGTGTCGCCGCTCCAAACGTGACGTCCGCCTGTTTGCGTCAGTCGTGTTGTCCCGTCCTGTGACGACCAACTGGCTTGGTATCGGTCGCGGCACCGAAATGTGACG
The DNA here is from genome assembly GCA_903632075.3 of Acanthosepion pharaonis. Lineage (NCBI taxonomy): Eukaryota > Metazoa > Mollusca > Cephalopoda > Sepiida > Sepiidae > Acanthosepion > Acanthosepion pharaonis. The sequence goes on along the minus strand of CAHIKZ030004617.1, from coordinate 665,299 downwards.
TTCTAACCTTTTGGTGATTCGGATGGGAATCTGGTTAGATTCGATATCAGCCTCGTCGTTCCCAACTCATTTCCAACGTCTGGTTACCAAAGTAACTGCGTTGATCTCCAGTCTGCCTACACACGTTGTGAATTGATCTTAGGCAGACGAAATCAATCAGTAGTTGGGGCCGTAATGCAAATCGAGTTCAACCGAGGGTGACACCGCACAAATATGCATAAAAGAAAATAAAATGATAACTCAAAAGTTCAAGGTATCAAAGAAAAAAGGATAACAAAACTTTATGTCTAGTTGCTGGATACATAGGACTGCGTCTATCTCCCGACCCGCTATATGGATTGTGACACGTTGTTCTTTTGTTAGGCGAGTTTTAACACTTTAAGTTGTCTGTTCTTCAAGAAATTGGTTCTTGGTGTGTCTTCAGGCGAAAGTCGAAAAAACTTATTTTGGTGGTCTGGATCTAAGTCGCTCTTCAAAATAATTGTTCTTGGATTGAAGATGAGTTCGGAAGCTGCGCGAATCTTAATCAGCTGCGAGGCTGTCTCAGAGCTCACAGCTCAATTGTTTGCCTGTCTTTTTAACCCCAACTCAGCTGTACTGATTTCTGCTCGCTGCGACTTTGCTTATATGGACGCCGACCAAAACCGTTGTGGGTTTGTCGGCGTCGGAGGTTCCTCGATAATTGTAAATACATATCCACTTCTTTTATTTTTGGTTAGGAATTTTCCACTTCTTTCCATTTTTGGGAGTCTTCTCTTACTCCCACCTTCTCACCATACTTCAGAGGGGCGTCAACTGTCCTCTCCACTTCTTCGTAGCAACCTCTCATACCCATCCTCTAGGTGGGCGGCGACAGCTTCCCTCCTTGCGTCACGTGATCACCACTCGGCCAATGATGTCCAGCCGGGCGTGTGCGGTCTAGCGGGCTTTGTTTCAGGAAAAAAAATATATCTTGCTCAAAAAAAAAAAAAATTATCTTTTTCTTTTCCTTTTCTTTCCTTAATCGCAGCACTCATTTTCTCCGGCCGCCAACAGAACAATGCGACCAGTGGTGTCATAACCCCTGTTCTCATCTGGGCTTCGTCAGTCAGATTTTCGCTAATTATCAGAATGGGTGGTCGACTAAACATCGTCCTCTCGAAAAAACAGCTCCATTGTTCTAGTCATGCTTGGTGCCAATTTCTGATAACATAGTTTTGTTATCACAACCGAACTCTAACACCCATGGATGTTTTGTCAAAAAACGGTCAGCCGTTACTTCGTGTGCGGCTTAGCAGACGACACAGTTAATTTTTCATATCTATCCAAAGCCCTGTATTTCACCTGTTTTTTGTCAATTATCAAAATAACATTTTCAAGTGGAGTTTTCTTGGATAGTCGGTCTGTGGTTTGCTAATTAGATGTTTTGCCCGCATTAAGCGGCTGTTATCTATCCCCGATAACACAAGTTCGTCGCCAGAACATAGTCGATTCCCTTATCCACTTAGAATTTTTCTGCCATGGTAATGACACTTTTCGCCATTTGCTACTTATCAAAATAACATTGTCAATTGTCTCTGGTCGTGGGTGTTTTTTTATCATCCACGCTTGGGTCTCGCCTCTCTTTTCCTTTCTTTCCTTTCTCTTTTTCCTTTCTTTTCTTTTTGCCCTGGTAAATGGTGCCACATGATCAAAATATCGTTTTAATGTATGCTATATTTATGAGCAACAGTGCCCAATATGAGTGATAGAGCGTATGTAAATACATAAGTAGACATTGAAGTCACCACCGAGCGTCGAGTGACTGTTTCATGTTTGAACTCAATCTTCAGCCAGGATGGCCTGAATATTGCGCTCAAGCACAAAACAGACTGTCACTGCTCGGTGTTGACATCAGTGTCCACTTTCAAAATGGACGTCTGTTTTTTTTGGACGCTCCTCAGATCTATTGTCACGTTTTTCACGTTTTTCAAAATGAATGCATCAACATGCCAAAAGTTGGAAATAATCTAATTCCTTTTTTTTTATTAAACCATTTACTATTTACATAATCTTGTGGATTAAAATGTTGTTTCGTGAATTTGGTAATATAGTTGTAAGTTCAATCTCTGTTCTGTGCGGAGTGTAACTGGATTCCGTGGAAACGGAGTGAGCAATAAACTGAGAATGAAAAAATAAACTAGAATAAATAAAACTAGACGATTCCGAGACAAGCGTAACGGAACAAGAAAAAGCTACTCAATAACTTAATTCGAAATTCACTGAACGTTACAATGTCCATTTTTCAAATAAAGTTCTATATTGATTTTAACAGTGTATCAACATATTTAAAAACCGATCACAAACATAATACAGTGTCTCTAATTTGGCTTCCGGATTGCCGAACCGACGATATGATTTTTTTCGGCACTTTTTTCTAAATTTACTTAGAAAGACATTATCAAGAAGTCAAATTGACTAATTGGCTGTTGAGATTCAAACCCGGGTAAAAATAGATATCTGTATATATTTTAACATTCTTTTCATAAGGTAGGTAACTGCTTCTATGTAGCTAGTATACCAATTAGGAACTTGAAAATTTGCGTGTGTCCATTTTTCAGTTCTATATATTTTTAGCTATTAAAGAAAAACATAATACAGTGTCTCTAATTTTGGGCCGATTTCCTAAATTTACGAGTATGGCTGAAATACTGTAGTGTGAAAAATAGACATATATATTTTTAAGTAAATTTAGGAAACAATTTTGAACAACGGTATCTGAAATCGAAGATAAAATTTTCTTTACAAAAACTGTCCCCATCGCGCGAAAAATGTCAAAACGTGATAATATTAAAATAATAATAATAATAATAATAATAATAATAATAATAATAATGAGGAAACGCCCTTCTGACGCGTTCCCACAGCAGTGCAAACAGATATTTAAAAAATTAACTCACTGATTTATTTACTAAGATTGCAAATATATGTCTAATATTGCGGTATGATAATTGAGTGAATATTTTCTTATCTTGAAAATAAATGATTTCTATAAACTGTATAAAACCTATGTTCGTTGCTGAAAATACAGTTATTATTAATTAATTAAGAGACTAACACTTCTACAGACAACAATACCCTGTCCGATGGCGAAAGCTGCTGGTGGCACCAAGGATGGCAGCACCGTCATAACTTTATCTCTTCTGGTTGGCGGCTGACAAGAGCAGGGTACCGCGCGTGTTTTCGTGCTTGTATGTAGAAAAAAGAAAATTATGAAAGGTTTAAATGACGAAACCTTTCAGAAAAGCCCCCGAAGTGCGCATCAGGAGACAGGAAGTAGTGTACAGTTTGTGAATTCAGGACTGGGTGTTGACACAAGAGCGAATGGTGCGCAGAGAGACGTCAGAAGAAAAATAATAGCAATGCAGTTTAAGATTAAAACAACAAACTTCTTTGAGAAAACCTTTTAAAAGTAATTTAAATATCCTGTAGAACAAGTTTATATAATGTCATCTGGCATCTTGGCTTCAGTCTCCTGCGCCTTATCTATAAATATTTTCGTGGCAATTCTCCTAATGAAATTTCCTCTTTGGGACCTCGAATTTATGAATTTAAACATACTACTAGATTGGCAGGTAGGTCCCATCATTTTACTGCTCAATGTAACTGTAAGTTCTATTCTAATAGTTGCTTCTCCCGCACTTCTCGCCTGTTCAACACACGAATTCTTGTATTCCCGTCAACTTCACAATCATAAAAAAAAGTAACTTCAATCATCATCTTTCTCTCAACTTGAATCCTGTTCTTTTTATTGTTCTTTCTCCTTAGTAACATTTTCTCAATTATCTTCTCTTTCTGTAACACATTTCGTCTTAGTGGCTTTATCACCTTGCTTGTTGGAGGCTGGTGAAATGATTACAAAAATGTTCTTTTGGGAACTCATAAAATAGTCTTTTTCCTACCAATGATCTCGTTATATGAGTGATAAGTAATTTCTTTTTTGGGAGTCAACTGTAACACTTTGAACAAAAACGCATATTATTTATGATTCAACCTAATATTTTGGATTATAATAGTAATATGTTGAATAGTTTTCTATCAAATAAAATCATTTTTATGTAACTTATTGATGTTGTTACTTCGGACGTGCAGGTAGGTTAACGGTTCGCTACCCGTACGAAGAAATCGGCGAACCTTTTACTTTTGCACAAATACCCTTGTATACCCTTCTATACTATTTTTGTCCTAGATATAAATGAAATAGCTGGGCTCTCTTCTTAACGAAAAAAAAAAACTTTGAATTTAAAAAAGTCTAAAAAGGGATGAGCACCGTTACGCTTTTCTTGCTCGAGACACACATCGTTGCTGCTATATACTTTTGGTGTCATTACAACCTGAAAAGATTCTAGAATTCATGACGTGACGACACGTTGTTAATTATCCTCCTATCTAAAAGGGCAATTTTTACATTAAATTTAATTTACCTTACGAGGTATTATTTAACGAGTGTCTAGCTTACTAGATATTGCTTTAATTTAAACCCAGCAAGTTCCCCCGTTTAACAGATATTTAACAGACTCTAAATCTTATTGGATATAGAAATAAAAATGTTCGCAATAAATTTGTCTTGTTTAAAGGAACTAAACTTGTTTATTTAGATGAATCCTTTTTATTGTTTCATCGTTATGTTAGGATAGCATTATGCCCTTTTACCGTTAAAAATGGAGTTTAATTTGATGTCTTCAAAATATTTGTAGTCAGGAAAATTATAAAAAAAATGATTCTGCAACTACTAAAAGACAATGTTATTGTATAGTTTTCATATTTTGATATTGCAAGAAAGGGTCTTAAATTTTCTGACCGATTATCGCCTTTGTCTTTTAACATTTTCAAAGATAAGGTATAGTGGTATTATGCTTTAAATTTTGATTGGGACGATGGAGATGGCGAATTTGAATTGGTGCCCTCTGAAACCCGAAGACTCTTTACCTAATGCAATTTCTATTTATTAATCACTTATTCCAACCTGAACAGATAATATTTAGCAATGAAGCAGTAGACTAAAAAAAAAAATAAGAAATAATTGATTGCGTAAAATATTCATTTTTCGCGAGGGACAGATGAAAAATATAGAATCTGGAATCTTAACATGAAAGAAGTATCGTTAGCCCAAAATGCTTTGATGTTCTGTCAGAATGCGAAGAAATAATCAAAATCACTCTCGTCTCGTTTTGGTTTTTGACATTTGTCGCGTGTGTTTTTAAGTTCAAAAACACGCATTACGCATTCCGACGTTGATTAACATGGCCCTCAGGTTTGTACATAGAGAAGTGTACTGGGGTGCTACTCTGTACTGTCACGGGGATAAAATATGAGTAGCTGTTATATATATAGATAGAAGTGTTTAGTGTACTGGGGCAGCAGATCATTATTTAATCATATATTATTAAATATAACAGACAATTAATGTCTATTATGTCTGATCATAAGACGTTCGAATGTTTGCTTTAATTTCTGGTGAAAATAAAGACAAAAATTTTCTAACATTTGGATATTTTTTTTTATTAATTTGGTCCTAAGCTTTCGGCTCACAGAAGCCATTCTCAAAGTGGTTATGCATTGGTTCTGTTGTAATACTTCGGTCTATCACGTGGTATGACGTCATAGAACGCATCTTGAACTTACGATCTGCGCCTGTTTTCCGTGTCCGTTATCGTCGAATAGCAATTTTCTATACCAAAATAACAAAATATCTTTTTTGACGGTGGATATCTTTGTCTCATGTCTACATAACCATTAGAACGGCTCATGATCAGACATAACAGATATTTATTGTCTGTTATATTTAATAATATATATTTAAAGAAGAAATGTTGTATATATCTGTAAAAGAAACCATTGTCTAATCTGGCGTGCTTTACCGTTCGGCTACAGAGAGCGTTACAGTTCAGCAATACTCTGTTATCGCTTTTTAAGCAAAGCACACTTCCTTATTCAGATTATTTTTCCCGTAATCCCAAATTCAACATTTATTTTACTTCAAACGTCAATGTAGTGGATACTCGTATTTAAAATTGTTATGTAGGAATAAAGTGTCGCTGTCGACACTTGAATTTAAGTAGACCACGTGACCATAGAAGAAACGCTTATATATATATGAAGGAGCTGACGACTAGCGATCGCTATTTCTAGTCTATCCTCTATTACTGTACCGACCGCTATTCTCTACTTTATAGAACCACATTTCTGTTGCCTCGGATCTCTTCTTCATCCATGAGATTGTTCAGTATTAACTCTGTGGTCGGATCACATTGACGGCTACATTAAAGAAACATACGCTTATAAATACAAAGCAAAAAACCCCCAAAAAACAACCTAAACGAAATAAAGAAATCCACTTTCACTCAAAAAGATCTGACATCACTAAACAAAAGAATAAAAATGCAACAATAGAGCGACTTCGAAACAGTTCCAGAGGAAGTTACCGTTCTGGAAGAGAAAAAAAAGACAACAAATTATAAACGAGGATAAATTATCGTCAGAAGATGAATTCTAAAAAGAACTGTTTTAAATATCAACTAGAAAATAAATACGATCAGGAACGACCAAAATGTGAATTCGACTTGGTTTCACAATATATATATATATATATATATATATATATATATATATATATATATATATATATATATATATATATAATTATTCTTTTAGTAGTTTTAAAACTGACATGCAATGATAATAAATAAAAATAAAATTAACACTACAACATAGATTTAAAAAAATTCATTGTGCATGAAATTTGAGTATATTCAGATTTCAACGGCATCGAAGTTTGTTATGAGTTTGCTCCCCTTTGATTTAAGTATTTTCAAAGTTACTTTTCTTTTACTTTATACTTAGCATCTATGGCGTTGCGATGTGAAATAATGAAGGCACCTCTTGGCGCCTTTGAAAGCCACAGACAACCTATTTTATTTTATTGTAAAAATTACCGTTGAAAAATAACAGTAGAACACTTGACCACTCTGAATGCCCTTTAACAACCTTATTAAAGAGCAGTTAGAGGGGTCAAGTGTTCCAGCTTAGATATTTTAGAACCACATTTTTGTTGATTCAAGTCTCTTCTTCATTTGTGAGAAAATTGTCCAGCATTTACTACTCTATAGGAAGATTGATATTGACATAGCAGTCAGCACTGTTTTCTTTGTATCTAATGAAACTTTCCTTTTTCTTAATACTTTGTTTAGATTTTGGAAAGCGTCTTACTTTGTTCCAGTTCGCCTTCGGATTTCGGTGTCACATTCTCCGTCGTCTGTTAAAACCCTTCCCAGATCTCTAAATTTCTGCACTTGATTGATTTTGACGTCTCCAATTCGTAGCACTCATGGTTGGTCTTGCTGACGATCATAGAGGAATCGAAACACGCACGAATACATCTAATCATATTTTCCTGTGTTCCTACACAAAGACAAATATAAATAAATCGACAATGGCCTACAAACACACGCGCATGCGCGCACACATAATGCCTGCCGACCGCTTAGCTACTCAGTAAGAAGCACTGCATTGATTTTCCCGGTCTACTCTATCTTCCTTTAGTGTACTGTTAATAATAACAGAGTCTCTTTGTTGGTCTCTTGGCTAACATTGGCGCCTTTTTGTATAGTGTCTGCTTGGAGTACAGCTCAAGTGGACACTGGCTGCAAAAGTGCCGACACACGAGAAGAGGTTGCAGGACAGTTATCATCGTCGCGTCTCTGTGTATTTTTTTTTTTTAAACATATTCTATAAACTACGTGTTTTTTCTCTGTATGTATGTCTTAGCATTTTTTTTTTAATAAATATACGCTTGTGCGTGTGTATCGCATTTAGTGGGTTTTAAAAAGCAATTTGCTTTTTGAAAAAATATATCCAAAAATGAAAAAAAAAATATTAAAAATTGGCAGTCGATCACTGAAGACTCAAATTGGTACGTTTGGATTCGAGATTATTTGCAATTAACGGTTATCTAAAATAAGCATGGCCTTCTAAGACACCCGATTTATCATTCGGAAAATACAGTGATACACATATATGTATATCTAGAAAGATATCAGTATGGTTCAAGGAACATATGTTATTGAATATATCACTTATATCATAGACCGCATGTTTTCTATTGGATTAATATCTGGAGAAGCTGGATTTCATTAATTTGAAATCTTTTTGGATAAGGTGGATAATAACCAGGCTTTTCATGTAAGGAAATATTGTTTCGCTTAAAGCTTCTTGATCAAGAACTTGAATTCTCTGGATTTATCTTGAAACCATCAACATCTTTGAAAGGACCTATAATTTTACTGCCAATAATATTAGACCAAAATATTACATCTCTTCACTGTTGTCTTACAAATAATGGGCTGCTTTTATAAATAGCCTAATCTCTCGCCCGGTCACAAGATCTAACCGTTGTAGCTTTACAGGCGTCATGAACATTCGCCTGAAAAATTGTTTTTCATGTACTTCTTCAAAGTTATACTTTCTCTTTATGACGTTTACTTAAAGGTGATAGTTTGGTGGCTTTTATGTTTTTAACCAATATTATTAATCTCTTCACTTTGTTTACATTTGTAACGTCGGCCTTTTGTCTTGCTTATTTGTGTTTTTAATTTGTCTCAAATATCTTTTAGTGGCATTCTTAAAGCGAATTTTTTTGCTTGATTTTTTACCTTTTATCTTGCCAAAATTTTACATCTCTTTAACTAGGTTCTCTGATCTTTGTCTATTAATAATTAATTAATATAGTTCTACTAATTTTATATATATATATATATATATATATATATATATATATATATATATATATATATATATATATTTAAAAATATGATTCCAACGCTGGAATCATATTTTTTAAATAAATAATTATATTTATGCTCTACTTTTGTATCGAGCACTATTTTTTAAAAATAATAACAAAAATACTAAAGAACTTTGGATTATTTGCCTAACGAGTTCTTTCCTATTTTCTATATATTTTTACACACACACACACACACACACACACACACACACACACACACACACACACACACACACACACAGATATATATATATATATATATATATATATATATATATATATATATATATATATATATATATATACATGTATATTTGGTAACCAACATTGCTTTCAAACATATTTTGTTGAATATGACAAATAAGGAAAATTTCTAATATTCTTAAATTTTCCCCTTTGGTAAGGGAGTGTAAAAATTGTCCGTAGTGTCTGTTGTCTCAAGCACTTTCGGCTACTTCTGTAGTTATTTTCAAGGGGTTTCTTGTTAAATGTTGTTATTTCTTTTCAAGGTTGGCTTTTTGAGATGTAGTACGTGATGCCTATATTGTAATAGCGATTATTCCGAGCTACGCGGGAGAAACGTGGATGAGATTCGAGTTGGTATCTTTCTATTTAAAAAACAAAAAAACAAACTTTTAACACATTATTTCCACTGCTAAATAAAGCAATTCAATACACCACAAATTTAGAAACTGCGTACTGTACTGCTTGGCATACGCGTCGAAAGCTCCAATACAAACATTTTTATGAGTTTGAGTGTCAATCTAAGGACAGTGCAGAGGATTTGGAAAGAGTTGGATGAGTCTAATCGTGATTACGAAGTTGTTTGGAGTGATCACTAGTGATAGCGACGTAATGCCTCTATTCATCTTCCTACAGGGCCTCAGACTCAACACAGAGGTCTACATCAAGTGCATTAAGTGGGTAGTGCTGCCCTGACTCAAGACAGTGGATGCTGGAAGACATTATGTCTGGCAACAGGACTACACCATGCCACACAAGCAGGAGAACACACTCTTGGCTCTCGGGAAATTTCTGCGACCACATCAACCCTTACATCTAACTCCCCATCTATCTCCCCAGACTGCAATGTGTGGGGCGCAATTTAGCCAGAGAGAAGCAAAACAGATGAACTGAAGGCAAGGATTATGGCAACATTCTCCATCTTAAGCAAGGAGAGATGCAAGAGATTCCAAAGTTGTCTGGAGACTGTGGTCGAAGCCAATGGCAATTTTATTGAATAAATTTACTTTCGTATTTGAAGATTTTTTAAAATGTAATTTTGGTAAATATATCCGTTAAAATGATATGTCTGTTATTTTCAGTTTTGCGTAATTTAGACGACAATTTATCCATCGCACTCTTTGTTCTTGCAAATATATATATATATATATATATATATATATATATATATATATATATATATATGTATGTGTGTACGTGTAAGTGTGTATGTGTGTTTGTTTCTGTTGTGTGTGCATATATTCATATTCACAAATTATAAAATTTCTTAGGTTTGTATGAAGGAATGCAAGCGTCTATAACAGCGGAAGGCTTCAGTCTGTCTGTTATCAATAGCCACATCGCCGTGTTGTCTACGCTTCTGTTTACTTCACGGAAACCTCGAGTCGTGTTTCACACGCATTTGCCGTGGGTACTTGTTTTTTTAATATGGAGGAAATCCGATAAGAAAGTCGATCTTCGGAATCCAATGTTTGCCCCTCGGATTCAAACATACTGTAGGAATTTATTCGTGATATCACGCTATAAAATTTTTTTCTTTTTTTTTTCTTTTAAATGTTAAACTGAATATAGCGGACGAATCCATTAATGGCCTTTATCAGTTTTTTCTCTGTTCGTCACTGCTGAGGAAAATCAGTTTTTGCTGAGAAAGTTTTAATGTCGATATATATTTACTCAGCGTACCTTCGCCTGGCGCTCGATGTCATTTGTAAGGCGCCCAAATGTGATCGAATCCTTTACACAAGCAATGAACTGTGAGAGAACCTCACGAATTATCTCTTTAGGGTAGGCGCCATAAAATCAAGCTTAGTCTGTCAAAAATAGTATGCACTCAAAAAAGAATAGAATGCATTTTGCTGCGGTATGAACCTCTCACCAGCAGGTGTCTTTAATAATTGTACTGTTATATAACGATGGAATATCTCTGTTATGCTGGTGAAAGACGGAGTAAATGTTGGAGACAAGCTAAGAAGGGTGTACACCTCATTAAAAAATAATTAAAATTATAATAATTATAATAATTTGCATATAATCTAAAAATATTAACCCTTTGAGCCTTGCATCCCTGAACCCTTCTGCCTGAACTCCTGAGTCAAAATTCGTAAATAATTGGTATGTAATGTTTCACGGTAGATATAAAAATAAGACAACCAATAGCAAAACATGACGGTAGATGGGCATTAAGTCATTTTTCTCTACCACTGTTCAACCGGTGGCTGGGCATTATTTCATTTTTCTCTACCACCGGTAAACCGGTGGTCGGGTCTCAAAGAGTTAAGATAAGCGGTAATTTTTACAGAACAGAAAATAAAGAATACTTTTAGGTCTATTAACGTATTAAGAATTATTTAAGAATCTAAAGATATTGCGAATAAAGAATTTAGTTAACGCTATCTAAAGCATATATATCTTTTTTGAAGAGAGGTATATAGACAGGGAGGTAAAAACAAATTGAAATCACCACCAATGCCAATACGAAAAAGAAAATGTCTAAGTCAGAAAGCGGGAGAAAAAAAATATAAATTAGAAAATGCTGACAGGTTCTTGCTCTTCTTTCGTTAGAGTTCATCAAAAGGTTGCTTAGATTTAATGAAATTTGAAAGAATATTTTCATCCAATCTAAGCAACCTTCTTCATGTAAATAAAAAGGATCCTTGTTAGGTCCCAATGTGATTAGTTTTTCTTTTTTAACATAAAGTAGATATACGTTAATATATTATTAATATATGTAATTTAATATCCTAAATTTCCTCTTTATAATCGTGGTATACAAGTATTATTCCGCTTTGATCGGCCCTGATGAAAGTGGAAAAAAACCCAGTAAGCTTTTTCTAATTCATCTTTTACTTTTCTGAATATATATCAAATTTTACGAATTGCTACTTACGGTACTTAATAGAGCATATTTCGTTCACTTGCTACTATTTATCTTAAGTCTTAGCAGCCTTTCCTATGAAGCTGTATTTGAATGTAATATGTCTGTGATTTACACTGTTGATTCTTGGTAGTTATTTTTTGTCTCTTTTTAGTCGTTGTGCACAAATTTATTTATTGCCTTCGATTGAGTTTTGAAGAGCGATAACTGATTAGCTGTTTTTTGTTGTTTCATTTTTGTTATATTTTTGATCCACCACTTTACGGTGAGCAATGATTTTTTCTCCCTTATACTTTCTCTTCCACTCCCGTTTGTTTTATATATTTGAGCATATAATTATATATACTTCTAAAATATCTGTTTTAAAGCCATAATAAAATGTTGTACCCACCACAGTTGGTTTAATTACGAAATTCTATCATATGAATTTGCACCTGAAAAAAAGATCAAAATATCTTGCTAGGTCGGCTGGACTCAAAACTATCGAATCGATTTTAATTACGAAATCTCGGCGAGATGCGATTTTCATACCTTTTTCTTCGGCGTAACTAGTTTATTTTCTTGTTTTATTTAAGAAAGAGTTTTAAAAATTCTGGCGAGAATTGACACCTCTGTGGATTAAAGAATCTTGAAATTTGTTCACAAAGAATTTATTCAATGAGTATTTCAGACTAGTAGTTTCATTTTTTAAAATCAATATTTAACATCATTTGATTATCACACGTCAAGCGAATCTGACTGTAACCATACAAAATGGATGTCTATACGTACACTCAGTATATTTACAAACGCTCTATTCCCGCTAATGAGTACTCTTCTTCTATAAAGATAGTAAATTTTAAAGAAGGCTTTTTAGCTACATTCTGGCATATATATATGTTAGATATATATATGTTACAAGCAGTCATTTGTTGATACCCACTAAAGAGTGGACAGAGTGATTCCCAGAGGTTCCGTCTACGAAATTCTGAAGTCGGATGCTAAAGGTAGCATCAATCTAATAAGTGAGAAACCTTCTATATCTATCTATCTATCTATCTATCTATCTATCTATCTATCTATCTATTGAAGCATGGGATTGGTGTATGCAGAACAAATTCCAATAACCAACACATACTATTCTGAAAAGAGTGCTCAATACAGAGTAAAGCAAATATAATTATTTATTCGAAAATTATAACAAAATCACTACAAAAATAGCCATTTTGTTTCAACACTTTTGGTGTCTTATCAAGTGATTGTGTTGAATCTACACCTTCACTTGATAAGACACCAGAAGTGTAGTGATTTTTTAACATATTTATGCTATAATTTTAGAATAATTATATATATATATATTGTATAAGAATTATTGAGAATCCATGATACTTATCGAAGATCAACTGAGAGTTTCGCGTAGGTTCTTCAGGGCCCATATAAGAAGGAATATATTAGTTATTAAAGAATATATATATTATTCTATAAACGCTTAATATATACGCTAGCTACATCTTCAAATTTAAATCTGTCAAAAATTCTGTTTGCTTTGACATACTCTGAATTATATATTATTGACGCATATCAGTAGGTTATTACTGACACACACACACACACACACACACACACATATATATACTCATCTATCCCCGCCGATGAGGGCGTTCGACGGAGTGAGCAATGTTTTTCGAGTGTAACATATAACTGAGAAACATCGAAGCACATATCAGGTGATTGTCTGTAAAAAGATAAAAAAAAAAAATAAATCCTCACATATATTATCACCAAATTTCATAAATAACATACTTAAAGAAACTAAGATCAGATTACCCACAACCACAACTGGTGGAAACTAAATTCTTTCACTCCCACACAAAACATCATCCAATCAATACACAGACACTACCAGACAGAAATAAAAAGCCCACTATACGCACATGCGCACAACATAATCAAGAAAATCCCGCATAGACCAACTAAAATTTTGATAGACAAGCACAAGAATTAAACACACGAACGCTACCAGACAAGACAAATACATTTGAGGTCTACTTAACTAATGAAAAACAAACAACACAAAACTAAAAAATACCAGAACTTAGATATGTTATGTCTGATAAAGTCTAAATAAAAGCGAAACATGTTAAATTAATATATTTTTCTATTTGTAACTTATCCTAATATGCACACACACGAACACACGTTTCTATCTATCTATCTATCTATCTATCTATCTATCTATCTATCTATCTGTGTCTATATATATATATATATATATATAGGGTGTTGCAATAAATTTTTAAAAACTTGGACCGATTTTAAACTTAATTCTCATTTAAAATCGGTCCAAGTTATTGAACACCCTTTATATATATATATATATATATATATATATATATATATATATATATATATATATATATATATATAACTTTAACATTATTATTACTTTAAGCATTAATATCTTTGCCTCCTGATGATTATCCCTTGAGTGAAAAGTAAAAAAAAAAATACTTTTATGCACTATCTCTTATTATTAGGCACTGCAATTACAAAGACTGTTTGCTTATATAAACATTATCTTCCACTCAAACTCCGGTCAACCGCGTTTTTGCAAAAAGTAATCTATCTATCTATCTATCTATCTATCTATCTATCTATCTATGTGTATGTGTGTGTATGTGTATGTGTGTGTGTGTGTGTCGTCTCATAATAAAACCAACTATTTTATGGTTGGATATTTTGCACCGAATGAAGCGTCTACACTTTTCTTTAAGTAATCTTGTCAACAGTCACATGGTCTTTTCCGATTTTCCTGACGTTTTGGGCGCAAATTAAACATTCCAATTCGAGTTCCGCCTAAACATAAATATTTGTGTCTTTTTGTGAAATCTGGTGGCTGAATCATTGGTGGACAGTCAGAATGTGTCTGCTGTGTTTGAAGCCGTGAACATAATGAAAAAGGCACAATTAATATTTATCTTTTTTCGAAAAGGTGACAGATCCTATGATCGTCATGAAGGAATGTGTTGGAAATATTGTCTTGGATTTGTAAAGAGATAGTTTCATTCTTGGCAGTATTTGGTGCAGGCGATTGGCAAAGTTTCAGACGAATTGAAAGGCAAAGAACAAACACGCAGAAATTTCCTTCACAAGTTTAAAACCAAACCGGATTTAGTGAAGGTCTCAGGAGAAAAATCAATCCAAATATTTATTATACGTTGATTTGGAAAAGTGTTAAAGATTAATATCTTCTCGTCCCTTCAAAGCTCTCCATAATTTTCTATCCCTTGTGACCCATAGCGGTTTTTCTCCTATTGTTAAGATTCTCGTTGTCCATTCACATAACCTTGTCATGCAAGCGGATCACTGCCCTCTCCTATTTCCCTTTCCCTTCTTCCTCGTTATGTGACCAAGTAATTTCAGCAGTCTTTAACTGATTCTGAGTATAAGTGTTCGTTCCGTTACCATTTTCATGAAGACTTCCTTGTTTGCTTACTCGCTCCATCTATGGAATTTTCAGCATCCTTCTGTAGAACTGCCTTTGGTCTTCACCTCATGCGTGGGAAGTTTGTCCAGCATTCATTGTTATATAAGTGTATGGATGCAAATACTTGTCCGAATATTTCCTAATCTGAAGACAATGGTGCATTTCAGAATATCTGAGAAAGTCATTTTAGCTTTACTTATGAGTTCTTAAATCATCAGCATCTCTTGGATATAATATTGCAGTCCTTTTTAAAATATAGAAAATGATATTTTTGGTTCCGATTGCTAATCTGATGAAACTGGACAAAACTTCTCAGATAAAATCTATTTCAGTTGTCGCCTCAAAGAGTAAGTTACGATATCTGCAATAAAATAATTATATCATATGACAAGATTGATCAATGGGTTGCCAAGCCACAGCTAATATCCTGTAAACAGTACTGACCGGACACCATATGATATTTAAACTAGCATTTTGCGTAATCGACGATAACTACGGAAGAATAATTATTCTCTTGTATCTAAAGTATTTTCGTTTTTACCATGGCGTTCTATATCACAGGCTTACCCATGGCGCAACTAAAGGTCAAAAATATTTCAAAAATCCTTATTGTACAAGGATCGACACATTTTAGTTTCGATTTTGGTTTGTGATAATTCGCTGCTGTAGTCGACTTAAGAAATTCAAATATTTGCTTTTACACTTGGAATATTTCATTGAAGCATAAGGTTTATTTTTTTTTATTTCTTTCGGGCTGGCCATATTATTTTATGTTTCTTACAAAAACAAACTTTTTGTGTTAAATTCACTAAAAATATAATTTAGGAATCTTGGTCACTTGTCGCTTGGAAGTTTAACATTTTTCGCCTAAAGTTAATTTAATATTATTTTTTATGAAATTTTTATTGATAAAATCAAATATGATAGCTATGGATGGTTTGTGAGTTAGGAAGTACCATCTTTATTCCCAACATATTGCAAAAACAACACCAATGCCTAGAACCGAAAGGGAACTTCGGTCTCGGGCCTGTTTTCAAAATCTGGTTTTCAACTTTTTCACTCGATCCTCGGTTTGCAAACGAAAACACTTCGGTTGGTGAAATTTCATCAGTTGATGAAATTATTCAAGGGTGGTGGAGTAGGTGGCTAAGAGGGGTGGGGATATAAAATCTTCTGCTATTTTTATTCCTTTTCTCGCGTCCACATTCTCTTTGACTAACTCTCACTTGTCAACTTGTGTTGATTCTCCGTCACTTCTGCCTCGTACTACCACTTGTAGTTGGTGGGGCCTTGTGTATATAATGGATATGTTCCTTTCAACGTTCAGATTACAAGTTGATTTGCTTACTTGCATAGCCATCGGGAAGATCACGTCAATACTTAGATAGGTGAACACTTAGAAACACCGCGTATTGCAAGCAATCTCATAAAATCTGAAGTATGTTTTTTTCAATAACGCAAAAAGGGTTGATAAGCTGTAAAAAAACAAATCAATTAACAATTTTGATGACCACACCCACCTGTCACAGATATCCAGGGTTGATCGAATTTTTTATCTAATATACACCCTTATGGAAATTATTCAAAACAACCGCTTTAGTTTCCTTTCTTTCACCATACGGTCTGTTTTAAACCCACTGGAGTGTAACGGATTTAATTTTTTTTCCTCAGATTAGGTTATTTGCAGTGGTGTGCAGTAATATGAATTTATTTTCGGGGTGTATGATGAAATTTGACTTTGAAAAATATTACGTCGTCTGTGATTGCATCAGATTTTTATCACGCCCAGAGACTATTGTCTTGACTGTCGATTAGTTGTCCTACTGCCATTGTCTGCGATGGACGTTACTCCAAGAAAGCGTACGAAAATTGTAACGCTGCACGAACACACTGGCAACCCTTACAGAAAGATCGCAGACTGTACAACGAAAGAGAAGCTCGGGACGGCCATTATAGAGGTGTGGTACCGTGAGCCCAAAATCAATGAGTTATGCTCCAAATTAGTGGATTCCATACCAAATCGCATCAAAGAGCTTCTAAAAGATAAAGACGGACATAAAAAGAACTAACATCGGCACTGGGTCATGTTTCATTGGAAAAATACGAAAAAAGTAAATAATAACAGAATTATTCATTTTGTTTCAATTAATTTGCACAAAAGTGTACAATCAAGACAAAAAAAGTGTGAATGTGATTAAATAAAAACAAATTTGAATTTTGAGTTCTGGCCAAGATCATACTTAGTTCAGGGTCAGTTGATTTATCTTGTGTATCTTTTTTTCCAGTGATGATTGGGGAAGAGACATATGCGTATCTGGTTTCACTCCATCTCACTAAAAACTCTGTCGATTCATGAATTTAAATCAAGAGAGTTCAGTTATTAATCTATTTCATTGTAATAAAATGTTTTTCGTTCATCCAAAAGCAACCTAGAAAAAAAAACATCAATTTGATTCTATAAGTATTTGCTTGGCTCAAGAAAAGGTAAATTTATATTTGAGTCTATAAGCATTTACTTAGTTCGGTGATACGAAAATACTGGTCATCTATATTGAATCCTTGGTTCAGGAGTAGGTAAATATTGCTTGATTCAAAAACGAAAATTCATTTGATCCACTCTTTCGAAACATGATTTAGGTATTGACGGTCTGTTGTAGATTTAAAGATCGATCACTAAATTAGATGTCTTTGGCCTTTAAAATGAAACCACCATCGTCACGAGCAACGAATCGATTAACAATTTTCAACCGTCTAGAAATTTAGACACCAAACCCTGCATCTCTATACGTTGACATCGAGCCAGATTGTTTAATGCACTGATTAGCAGTAGCCAATATTTACTTCTCCAATACCGCGAGTGGAAGTGAATGTTTTGACTTATACAGTCTAGCAGGCTAAACATTAAGCCCTTTTCCCATTACATTATATTGAACTCTAAGAGGAAAACAATATCATCGAACAGTGGAATGAATTAATTCCCATGGTAATATTTAATTGGACGTTAGACTTCGAGACCGATGGACAAATGCAAGGGATGAACAGTACTTGAAAGAGAAGAGGGAGAAAAACAACGTGGAAGTGACTGTATGGGTAAGGACAGAAAGGCGGGATCTACACTTGGCCTGTATCCGGCAAACAACTAATCAATGGTCTAGTTGATATCTGATTGATCATATCTGCAGCCACTATTACATGACATCCGGCATACTTGCTAATTATAAATATGCACGAAAGACGTAAATAAATAAACAAGTATCGAGCCAGGAGGATCCGAAGCCGATGGCCATCAGCAATTAACCTCATTCCGATCATTTGCCATAAATTCGAAAATATTCAAGCTCTGGACGCTTAACTTAGACTCGAATACTTCCTGTAGCGTTGAATACTTCGTTTGAAATTTATTTGAATTTTAGTTTAATACTTTCCTCTCTATTATTGCCAGTGGGTTCGAACTTCACAGAGTGTATAAAAAATTAGGCTGATCAACATCATTGTATTCATTTAGTGCATTTTTACGTCGCTGCGGTCATCACTCGCCACCATCTTACAATTATGGTTCATGGTGACATTCAACGCAGAATAGGGCAATGGGTTGCCGTTTCCTTTGGAATCTGTAACCCTCTACCTTGTGTGACTCTTGGGCCTTGTACAGAGTAAACATTAGTGTAAAAAAAATAAAAATCACTTTAAGGGACTCAGGAATAACAAAGGAATGAAAAAAGCATATAATAGAATATTTGCTGAAATAACAGTTTTAAAGAGATTTCAACATTTGCATATATATATATATATATATATATATATATATATATATATATATCAGGTGGGAAATCACTCTGATGAAACATTAAAAAAGTTTTCATTTTTTTAACGTTGAAACAAGATGAACAGTTTTGTAGTGGGTATGTGCATGTTCTAGTGTAACAGTGCATAAGAAATAAATATTTACGGCTCTACTTTTGTTTTGAGCTCTGTTTTAAATTAATGTTTTGAACGCTGAAATATTAATCTTCGTTTTTTTACATTTGTATATATATATATATATATATATATATATATATATATATATATATATGTGTGTGTGTGTGTGTGTGTGTGTGTGTGTGTGTGTTTGTGTTTAGTGTATATTTCTGTTTGTATGTTTGCATATGTGGGGAGAAAGAGAGAGAGAGAGTGAGAGATTGATCGTTAAAATTAATCGTACGGTTCAATATGACTTCCTGTTGGAATGAACAAAAATGAATGGAAATAAAAGACAAGCATAGTTTAACACATAAATAAACAACCTTTATTCATTCACGGTCTGAGAACAGTAAAGATAGCGTTGATAGTAACAATAAATACCACGCACGTATCCCCTTGTCGCCATGTACAATTCAGAAGTGGCGCGCTCGACTTCACAGACAAGGGAAGTAACTCAGTTGTATTTTGAGTTATATGTCCTTTATAGATTAAAGGAAATTAGCTTCCTCAACAATATTATATATATATATATATATATATATATATATATATATATATATATATATATATATATAAACTAGAAATCCTTGATCGTACCCCCAGGCTATCTACTTACGGCAGAGAGGAAGGGACATTCTAACGTATTGTATACGAATGTAAACAAAAGCCATTAACCAACAGTTCTTAATTCACTTATGAAGAGTGATCCTCAAATATATATATATATATATATATATATATATATATATATATATATATATATATATATATATGCTCATCCATATACAGGCCTGTTTCGCTGTATCATAGCTCTTCAGTGTGGATAGACATCAGATTGCTTCAAGCCGGGATCAAAACCCTACTTTATTGGCATCAGTCAGCGATCCTGCTCCTCAGCTATCGTCGCACGGCAGAGTGGAAGGAACATTCTAACGTATTGTATACGAATGTAAACAAGTTGCCAACAATGCTCGATTCATTAATGAAGAACGATGATTTGATGAAAATGGTCTCTTTCCACTTTCATCAGATCTAAACAACCTTTTGACAAGATCTAATGAAAGAGGGGCGAGAACCCGTAATATTTTTCTAATTTATATTTTTTCTCCCACTTTCTGAATGATATATTTTCCTTTTCAATTTATGGTGATTGTAATTCGTTTTTTTTAATCTACCTGTATATTTTCCTCTATTTTTTAAAAGTAAATATGTCTGTTTTTATAGCATTATTTACATAAATAATATTAAATACTGCAAGTAAGAGGTCAAGAAATTACGAAGGTCAATGAGTATTAATTGCTGTTCTACCTTAATTTAGGCATCGCTTTAAAAACGCTCATTCTAAAATTATATATACATAATATATACAATTATATCAAAACAAAAGAAAGGGGCAAGATCAAAGATATGTATAGCATATAACTCACCAGAGATTGGTGAATCGAAATAAAAAAAAAAGATAATCTGTTATGGCTCCTCGCTCTTCGGAGATCAACCAATGACAAAACATGAAAACCTATTTTTTCGTCGTTGTGTAAATTTTTATCCATTTTACTCTTGATTGAGTTATGAAGAGTGAAGAGGGATAGATGTTTGGTTATTGTTTTTTCATCATTTTTTGTTATATTTTTCGATTCACCACTTTCAGATGAGTATTATCCTTGCTCTTACCTCTCAGTCTTGCGGTCACATCATGTTGAAAAAATAAGCTAACATTTCTTCTAACACTATGTAAAAGGAGGAAGCTGAAATGATCTCGAGTCGATCCACTTTACAATATCTGAGTAAATATCAACAAGAAAAATATATCCAGAATGGAGAACGGTTAGTTTGTCGGGCAAGAACCGCTACCTCGGATGTTTACGTGCAGATAAAGAAAATGTTTTTCTTACTTAAAAAATATATATATAGTCAAGACAAAAAAATCTCATGACAAATGAAACTTATTTTTATTTCGGAATTCGATGAGGAAAGCAATCAAATCTATTTCTTCAACCATACTCAATGAAGAAAACAAAATAAATGTCTTGTAAAAACATCAAAGACGACTGATTTTCCATTATCGTCTTCTGATTTATCATGGCTGACGATATTAAAAAATAACCAAGCACACCGACGCTGAGTATCATTAGCAACACACGAAGAATTATGACAGATTACATATATTAAAACACAAAACCACGAACTTACAACTTATAACGTATATTCTGTGTCATGTGTGGAGTAACGAAGACAAATTCAAACAAAAAATAAATATGGACAGTGAGACTTGTTTTTTCTGTTTGTTTTGCTTTATGTAACAATAGACTCGCCCATTGTCGGATAATATTATCAATGTGATCTTATTACTGATTAACATAAAATCATTATGATAACACTAAGTATATTCAGTAGTAGTTCAAGCGAGCAATCATGGTGTTGCATTCACATTTTTTTAAAAATTAAAAAACAAATAATAAAAATTAAAAAAATCAAATGAAATTTATAAAATTAAAAAAAAAATCCATTATTCTGGTAACACGAGGCAATCTAAAAGCAAGCCGAAGCGAACAAGCGTCATGTTATCATAACAGGAGAATTTAATTCATATATAAGAGTTAGAACTAATACCCATTGTCATGAGTTTAAATCATATACAAAAGCTAGAAATAATAATTATTTGCATTTACTTGAATTTTTTTCCGTTAAGACCGTCATGATTGTAGTGTGACTATCGTCGCCACAGGGAATATTCGTTGCTGATCAGTAAGTTGTATCTGTGCTACCGTAGAGTAAAAAAGGCCTATTCGCTTTCATTTTGAGCGAAGAAAGAACCAGCAATTATTTATTTATGCGCTGAAAGCACACCAGGAACTGAAATCCACCGAGAGCTTTTAGCTCTAAAGGGAAACAGAGTTTTATTACGGAGTTATGTGTATGGATGGATTGCGAAATTAAAAAGAAAATGAACGGGGCGGCCATTAAATATAGCAAAGAAGCAGGAAGCTTACTAGCATCCAATACTGAAGATAGCGTAGAGCAAGTGTGCACCATCATTTTGACAAAATGAACGGTTACTATCGATGGTGTAGCAAATCATATGCAAATTAAGCATTGTTCTCTACAGCACACAGGAGTAATGACAGGCGTAATCATTTGGGAATCTGTCGACAGTTGATATCACAGTTTATAGGTGCACTTCCAAAAACCTAGATGACCAGAGCCTGACAGCTGATCACTGCCATGATCTGGCTCTAACAGCTTAATGGGGGTAAAATTGGCTTGTAACTTTCACTATCTCCAAAACCATGCTGGTAACTTTTCACCATCACCAAGATGACCCGAAATTCTTACATCTCACGATAAATGTTTGCACTCTTAAAGAAGATCCTTACATTGAAAATCAGTTGTTACTCAAATCCACCCTAGAACTCAAGTGTAATGCCAGACATTGGAAAAATGTTATTCTAAAACAGGTTTTAGAATAAAATTTAGAATAAAAACATCGCTTAAGAATAAAACTGTACTCTAAATTTTAAGTCTAATATTGAAATTAAACTTTAGGACTTGAGTCAAGTTTCGAAACAGCAATTTCTGTGTCGTGATGGAATCATATTTACCCCAAAATATTATAATTTAAGAGCTCTACTTCTGTATCGAGCACTGTTGTTAAAAAAATTAGAAAAAAAACAAAAAAAAAAAACAAATACTAAAGATCTTTGGATCATTAATCCAAATGTTCTTTCTTATTGCATCAACACACACACACACACACATATATATATATACGATTCTTACGTCCATAAAGCAGTCTCATTCAGTTATCCTCTATCTCAGTCCTGGGTATGACGATGAACTACAGCCGGCAACAAGGCCTCTGATCAGGAGATTGAAGTTTTTAAAGAGTTTGGAATCACCTCTTAATTGCTGTTGTTCACGGGGACATCCTGACCCGAGGTGGTAGTACCTGTTAGGGTTCCAGTTATGAACAAATAGTGACCCTCCAAACAAAAAGAAAACACTTTGAAAGTATAAAAATAAGTTTTTTATATCAAAATTACTGGTAATACACTTTTATATAAAATCTACCGACATTACAATTTTATAGTAGAATTACCAACAATAAATTTTTGAAAATAAATTTCCTTGAAGACATAAAATTACGTTCAAAATATCCTTAGTTGAAACCATAAAATTGTGTTCAAAATATTTATATTTCGGCATTAAATAACCCATAGAGGTGTTGGTATGCTGCTGAACAAAATCAACCAAACCCTCTACTTTGAGTTGCTCGTTAGTCTTGTATTGCGTGAAACCCCCCCGCTAACCCCCGCCCCCAAACACTGGCTCGCTGTCATAGGAAAGGCGATGCTGAATTCATAAGGAGAATTACTGGAAATTGTGGACTGACAATTATTAACTCACTCCTATAAAATATGTCAACATATAAATATGCTTCTTTTCTAAGACAAATTGGTCTCATAGATAATCGAATATATCCGTGGACGTTTTTCCATGAGAGTTAACGAGTGAATTATACTAGAAATTGCATTACGCAAACCTTGAATTAATCTTGGAACAGCAACGATACCTCCGAAGTTTACATATTATTCATTGACGAGAAGTTTTTTTTTCTTTTCAAACCAGTAAACAGCAAAACATTTTTAAGTATTTAAAATGTTTTATTTGATGTTGGCAATATTTTGCTAAGGATAAAAACTGGTTGTTAAATAAAATATTATCTGTAATGAAATCTTTCAATAAGTGACTGATTCAAACATTCATACTCACATACTCACCCATGTACAAATGAGTAAACACTGATATTAGATAAAACGATTAATGATAACGATAATAGTAAGATTAACCATTTCCTTATAAGGAAACATACGGCATTCAAAGACCGAGCAGCAATTGGTATCTTGAAATTTCTAAAAATCTATTAAACCAATTTTTCAAGAAAATAGGTTTCTAAAGTCCAGTAACTGTTATTGATCTTTCTCGTATTGATGGAAGTTTCCTTCCTTTTGCTTGAAGCAATGTGTAACAAATATATCCGGAATTGTGTATCATTTATATAAAGGAGCCGAAGGGGAATACCAGGTGCCTTAAACTTAGATGTAGGGGTAGTGTAATGGATAAAGGCTTGGAATGAGAAATCAGAGAGCCGAGTTCGAATTCCAGTCGGGTTCACACAAATACCAGTGAGAAAGATATGAATCCGTCTCTTCTTCACACAGCTAAAAAATTAAATAGTAAGACTTGTATCAGAAAATCATTATTACCTTAAAAATTTCTTATAATCGAAAAATATATATTTCGGCTTTAAAATTTTGATAATCCATAAAAAAAATAAATGGGATAAAAAATGTAGCAGTAATGGTAACATTAACCGTTTCCTTATGAGAAAACATTCAGCAATCATTAACCGAGCTGTCAGGGCTACTATCTCTTGAGGTTTATAAAATCTTTCTCTTAAATCAATTTTTCAAGAAAATAGGTTTCTCAAGCCGTGTAGCTGTTATCGCAATTTTCGAAACAAAATCACATTTTAATTGTAACTTGGTAAAAGTTCTATACTTTAATGGTAGAAAAAATCATTAAAAAGATCATTAAAAAAATCATTAAAAAGATCATTAAAAGAGTTAATAAAGGAGAAACAATGTAATTTCGAGAAAATACGAAAATAACTCTTCTCTGAAAAAAGAAGAGAAACAGTCGAGTATTTAAAATTCTGCTTTTCCCACGTGTAGGAAATATTTAAAAACTTTTCGAGAGAACTGAATATCCTCATAAGAATTACCAGACCTACCCTAACATGTTATGTGATTCCATCCGGGGACTGAAATGGTATTTGTTTTAAAGTAATTTATATCTCGAAGACAGAAAATCAAATTTAATGTCTATCGTATCGCGCCTTTATTTGTTTGAGGAAAATTCAATTGTCGTGCTGGTCACTTGGGACTTCATAAATTACTGATCGCAACGAATAGCTTTAAATTCGTCCACTATTTTAAAAACATTTTTAGACACCTATGGTAATTTTGTGAACACACACACACACACACACACACACACACACACACACACACACACACACACACACACACACAGAGAGTGATACTTGTAAAATGGTAATGATGAATGAGCTATGTTATATGAATGGACGCGGAGGTGGTAGAAAATGAAGAAAAGGAGGATAGAAAACGATTGACACTTGACTTGAAGATGAAGAGTTCAACAATGTGGAAGTCTTTGGAAAAAACTAACTAGAACATTCTTTTCACATTTGGATTTGACTTTTTACGGTTTATCAACCCTTTGCAGCTTATTTTAAAGCTGGAACATACTTGGGGAGGTATTAATAATAATTCTAATTTTTTGCGATTTTTTGTAATAAGTTTTTGAGAATAACAATGATTTTTCCAGTTGCAATTCCTACTATTTAGAGAGAAGAGATGGATTCATACCTTTCCCAAGGGTATTTGCGTGTAAAACAAACGAACCTGACAGAAATTCGAACTCGGCTATCCAGCTTCTCATTTGTAGTTGCTATCGATTACACGACGTACCCATTTTTTAATGTTTTTTTTTCGTTTCACTCCAAGTAAGGTGACAATTTTATTAGAACGTAGCGGAGTCACAGTGAGTAAAAGTGAAAGAGAAGACTGAGGATGGAGAGAATTGGCGAAAGGACCAAAAAAAAAGGAGAAAAAAAGCAGACAGAAGATGCCAATTGATAATGCATTGACATTTTTGAAGTAGTTATCCGGGAAGCAAGAAATCAGAAGGGAGTTCGACAGGTGGGAAGTTGTAGTATAGTTGGACTCAGTGTACTATTTGCTCTTCCCTACTACTGTAACAATGGACTGCTCCTATTTATAAATATAGCAAGTAGCCGTATTAGAGTAGGTATTTGAGAAGTATTTGAGTTTACTCCAGTCATTCCGTTCTATAGGTATTTAATAAACCTCTTTATTTTCCTGTACCTCGTCTTCTGTTTTTACGATACTTTCTCTAAATACGGCCTACCCTATTCTAAGCTATTTTGAACAAAGATAACATTAGAACGGAAGTGAGAGAAAAGAAACTGTTAGAATAAAAGTAGCGGTTGCATCTAACTATTTCAACAGTGGGACCTAGTTGCCAATCTAGTATCATGCATAAATTCATGTAGTTGGAGTAACAGGGAAAAAGGCTCATCAGAACAGTTGCCATGAAAATATATGTAGAAAAGACAGAGGGAAGCCACCTCACATTATTGAGAAATTGATTGACGTTAGGACTGATTACATTTCAGACCCTTCTTTAGATGTTCTTCAAATTTGGGGGATGAAGGAAATGAGAGTGATTCAACTCCGTGGACGTAGCGTGATGACAGGATATCAAACTTCGTTCATCTTCATGATGCCGTTATATTATAAATACCTTGGCTTTATGAAATTTTAAAGTTGATTGTGTTCGATGTCGTTAACTCTTAATATAATGAAGAAAAGCTAGTGGCAGGAAGCGGTTACTGTCTCTACTGTTTTAAATGTAATTCTGCATTTGAGTGAAGCCAGTTTAATATATAATAAACATTAACTCAGGATAATACTGACTTGCGTTTACTTAGAATTTTATCTTTCAACCTAGACTATCCACTAAAATAACATTCATCTAAAATATTCGATTTCGACACCGATACTTTTTCTTTAACGTTTTAGCTGGGAAGTGTTCTAACAGAGGACGGAAATTGCGACACTCAAATCCGACGACGCATTGGGATAGCGAAAGATGCCTTCCAAAAGCTAAGCTGATGATTAACAGATAGAAAAACTTCATTAGAAATAAAGAAAAGAGTACTAAACTGTTACCTGGCATCTGTCCTCCTGTATGGCAGTGAATGCTGGACAATCTCATCAAACTTGACGAAGAGACTTGAAGCAACAGAAATGCGATTCTACAGAAGGATGTTGAGGATATCATGGCCATGTAACGAACCTGTGAGCAAGAAATAAGTTTTAGAGTAAATGGAAACAAAAATTAAACTTAGACTTAACATCGGGAAGAGACAGTTGAAATTTCTGAGGCACAGAATGAGAAAAGAGGGCTTCGAAAAACTAATACTCACAGGACAGATTGAGGGCAAGAGAGACAGAAAAAAACAGCGCATAACATACTTGAGGAGCTTGAGTAAATGAATGGTGGAACAGGTTTTAGGAGAAATAAAAAAATTAAGAGCTACAAAGGACGGGAAGTTGTGAAGAGTCATGACCGTCTACACTCTGAAGTGAGACAGCACATAAAGAAGAACACTATTTCAGTTACTGATAAGGACAAATTAAGAGAATTAATTAATAATTATTTTCATGATATAAATAAACGCATTATGCCTTAGCGAGAACCATCATTTTCTAACCTCGTGGACTGGCGCTAAATAATCACAAAGACAGTAACAGAAACCACATCACTTGCTGACTTTCATCAACAGAAGCAACATAATTGGACAGCACATGTAACTCGAAGAGAGCACAATAACATAATCAATAAGATGTTGACGTTCTAATCCAAACATTAAGTTAGGAAGGAAACGCCCATAAATACAGGAAAGAGTGAAAACAATTAGTAGAATTGAGAAGCTTATTTTCTGACAAATTGTTTTAAGTGAAAGCTTTTATAGATTTCAACCGGATGTAAACACTGTCTGCTCGATCAATGAATACCAAATGTTTCCTTATAAGGAAACGGCTAATATTAACATTACCATTAGACCCTGTAAAACTGGCAGAGTGCCGCGTGGTTAGATAAGTTATGTTTCCAGTTTTTCAGACAGATTCTATAGCACATGTAACTCGAAGAGAAAATAAGAACATAATCAAGATGTTGACGCTTTGCAGTACTTCCAACAAAAAGTTAGGAAGAAAACCCCCATCAATACTGGAAAGAGCGATAGCAGTTACTGTGCATAAGAAATCTATTTTTTGAAAAATTGTTTTAATAGAAGGCTTTTATAAATTTATAATATTTGAATATAAATATGAATTATAAATTTGTATTAAGAAATAATAACGGATTATAATGGAAGTTCATTAATTATTTCAAAATTACCATGACTGAAAGAATCAGCCGACTGACACGAAAATCTCATTCACACGAGATTTCGATGCCGAGATCGAAATAGAAGTGGAGGCGTTTAGATTTTCACTTTAACATATTGAACTACTTCAGTTAACGAGAACACTTCTTACTCTTGTCTATGATGTATTGCCGTTTGATTTGTTTGTTGAAGGCTAATTTAGTGGTGTGACGGTCACTCGGAGTTAATTTTAGGCGGCGAAAAGAGTTTTCACACCCGGCTATATAGCAAGATTTGCTAAGTCAAATTTAAAAAAAAAATCCAAACTAAAATATACTCTATGAATAATACATTTTTCTCAGCGTCATCGACTCGCATCACCAACATCTGACATTCACAATATTTCGACAATAGACGCTGAAACTTTGTGTAATCTTTGTATTTAGCGAACTAGCTAGGAAAAAAAAAATATATAAATAAAATAAAATAAAATAAAATATAAATAAAATAAAATAAAGAATATAAATAAAATAAAATATAAATAAAATATAAATAAAATAAAATAAAGAATATAAATAAAATAAAATATTAATAAAATAAAATAAAATAAAATAAAATAAAGAATAAATAAAATAAAATATAAATAAAATATAAATAAAATAAAATAAAAGAATATAAATAAAATAAAATATAAATAAAATATAAATAAAATAAAATAAAGAATATAAATAAAATAAAATATTAATAAAATAAAATATAAATAAAATAAAATAAAGAATATAAATAAAATAAAATATAAATAAAATATAAATAAAATAAAATAAAGAATATAAATAAAATAAAATATTAATAAAATAAAATAAAATAAAATAAAATAAAGAATATAAATAAAACAAAATAGAATAATTCTAAAATAAAGCTAGACACACAAAGAATTAAAGTCCAAAATTGAATTGCATTTCTCTGTAGATATACATGTCATTATATTACTGAAGATATTTTCCGGATGACAACTCGACAATAGACTTATTTTAATGATTCTCATTCACAAGTTTGGTAGAGAACTTTAAAATAACTCCTTGTGCTTGTGGAGAGTCGTTTGCAGTTCTTATGTGTATTATTGCTAAATATTATAACTATTTAAGTTTATTGAGCAAAAAATATCTTGTATTCAGCCCCAAAATGTCGAATGGTGATAAGACTGCATGAAAACTCTTGTCATCATGTTACAAATGTGACGCAGCAAAAGTTCTGTCACATGCGGCGTATTCTCCACACTTATTAGCTTCGTGTGTTTATCTAAATATTCTAACACTGTCTTTCTGATGAATATATCATTAAAAATTATGTATCATAGAATAACTCATAAAACTACATGACCCATGAAAACTCGTCATGTTGACTAATATAAGCACTAAAAATATAAATCTCTGTCCATTTATCAGCTAACTCCATTCAGGTCGTGACTAATCATGGCGTTTTCTGTCTTTGTTGTTTAATTTCTTGTTTCTTTATGGGGTCTTTTTCTCCTTCTGGTATTTTTTCTACTATCCATTGATTCAAACCTGTCAAGCAAGTCACTCGTTTTCAGTTTCGTCTCTTGACTTTAGTGTGTCCTGTGAATGAAATTCTCCAAGCATTCTTGTTTTGTTAATTATCCCAAACATTTCAGCTGCGTGTCTCTGAATACCAGCAGCAGTTTCTTTGTAGTTCGTATTCTCCTTAAAACAACACCTTCATTTCTCGTAGATTCTTCACCTGTGAGGAAATTGTCCAATATTCACTGCCATTGTAAAACAGTCCAGCGCTCTTTTCTTTGTTTCTCAAGGCATTTTGAAATACATAATTTTACACATGTTCTGTTTACAGTATTCTTAGCATCCGTCAGTAGGAGGATTTGTAGCGATATACTGCCCTACGACATCTATTTTGGGACCTCATAAATTGCCGTTCCAAACGGTCACATGACATCCCCCGCGTCTTGGACTCGCCTAGAGACAGAGAGAGTTTGGCAATGACAAGGACCAGACACCATATTGAGAAGACCCAAGTCAATATAAAAAGGTGAACCTCATCCACTTTACCGACTACCATAGCTCCCTGCCGAGAGATAGAGAAATCCTCACAAGAGTACAGACACCCTGTGAGTAACTAACCATTGTTTGTTGTGATTTTTGTTTTATGTTGTGATACATGTAATAAATATTGTAAAAAGTATTTGGTGTCCTCTCTCCTTATTACTTAGTACCTCTTATTTTCTGTTTGAGAGCTCATCGATGTACGAAGCAGTTAAATATCTAACAACTCAACAGATTGATAATAAATATCAGCTCAGCATTTTGTCTTTTGTTTCTGACGGAATGTTCCTCTCTTAATACTTCGTTAATACTTGGGAGTCAGATTTCGCTCTACTTGTGCGTCTTCAGATTTCTGTATTACTCTTTCCGTCAACCATATCGTTGAATTTCTATGCCTCCGGGATTTTGACGTTCCCAATATATAGCTTACATCTCGGGTTGTCTCTTTTGCTGACGACCATGTATTCTGACTTCTTACAGTTAATTCTTTCTTCTCCCTTTCTTTTACTGCCTTATCTAAAAGTTCTTTCGGTATTCCTTCCGAGTCTGTCATCAACACAGAATCGCCTGCATAGAATATGTTTTTAAAGTTACCGCCGCCGATAATGAACCTAGTAAATCTAGTATTTTTAGAAACATTTCGATGAACAGGTTAAATAAATCTGGAGATAAAACCTCTCATCGACTGTATGAGTTTAAGTGCGATACTAGATTAGCAGTGAGAGCTCATCAATTTGCAGTTGAGCTAGCTAGATGTAGCCGTAA
The DNA here is from genome assembly GCA_903632075.3 of Acanthosepion pharaonis. Taxonomy (NCBI): domain Eukaryota; kingdom Metazoa; phylum Mollusca; class Cephalopoda; order Sepiida; family Sepiidae; genus Acanthosepion; species Acanthosepion pharaonis. Next base: position 634,069 of record CAHIKZ030004617.1, on the reverse strand, counting down.
CTTTTATGCTGGCAGTTTCTTTTCTCGCATTTCTCGTTTGTGGAACTCCATTCCGGCTCCATGTTTTCCAGCCAACTTTAATCTACAAAAGTTTAAATATGAGAATTTTCTCAGTATTTTTAAATGTAAAAGACAATAGGAAAACCGTAATATTAACCGATGCCTTTCGCTCAACGTGGACTTGAAGGCGAAAACGAAATGAATTTATTAAAACAAAGTAACTATTAATAACAAAACAAAATGTTCTTAGCAACTGGAAGAATTTAGAAAACGCTATTTTATTCATAATGTCAACTGAAAATTACGTCGGCTAATATTACAGTTTTCCTATTGTCTTTTACATTTATAAAAATTTTAAATGCACTGCCAATTGCTACGTATTGTCCTCTTGTGTGATATTTTCTCTTTCTACTCATTACTAATGTTTCTGTTCCTAATTCTTCCACACCCTGTAACTCCTTGTGTATTAGTGACTGTACCACATTGTTAAGGGTGATACCGAGTAAAAAATAATTCTTTCGATTCACTTAAGTCGTTCACTATTCGCATATAAATCACGGATTATTTAAATATATTTTATCGGGGAGATCAATGTTTCCTAAATTTTTAAGGAGTTCTTCGGATCGTACTTTATATTATATCTTTGTGCAGTCTATGAATCATAGTCACCTATGAATACGTATGAATCATAGAGCTCTCTATGAATATCTATGAATCATAGTGCAGCCTGTGAATGTCTTTGAATTATAGAGTAGTCTATGAATCATAGTACAGGTTAACAATATCTATGAATGATAGTGCAGCATATGAACGTCTATGAATCATAGTGCACTCTAAGAATGTCTATGAATTATTGTGGTATCTATGAATATCTATAGATCATTCGTCAATTCTGTTGTTTCTTTTTATATCATTTTGTTAATGCGCTGTTCATGACATATTTGGGTATAATTCTGCTACGAGTTTTATTTATTAGAATACTTATTTTAGTTATATGGCTCATCAAACTGATTTTTAGTTATATGGCTCATCAAACTGATTTATTCGCATGGAGTTTCTTTATTAACTTTATGAAGATTGATCTACTAAAGTCCTCCGGCATTTCACCGTTGTCATTATATTTCGTTGATTGTCAACTATTTAAACTTATTGAACAGAATAAAACTATTTTCTTTGTAATTAAACTAACCTACGCATTGAAAATGCGATGTCTCAAGCAAGAATGAAGCCGAGGTGTGATGCGTCGCATTCTTCAGATACCTCATCTTTAAAAACTATAATTTGTATTATTAAGTAGTTATTGTACCTTCCTATCTGTAGAAATATGACAGTCATTCTTATGAATGAAGTTATAAATAAGCGTTTCTAATATCATTTAATGTGGGAAACGGAATGATATTTTAGTAAGCCTAGCAGTGTGTAAAGTAAAGGTGGAAGTATATGTCTTTTTAAAGTAGTCAATGAGGTACTGACAATTTCAGGAAGATAATGTGATGAAATTATTTATTGAAATTGTCTCGGAAAAAAAAAAAAACTTTTCCATCCACTGCGTTATTAAAAGAAAACATAACTGAAATAAAAGATTCTCCTTAGAGTAGGACTCTAAAGTAGAAGAAGCATTTGTTCCGGGCAAAGAAATCGTCTCGTGATATTCTTTCAAGCCAACGACATTTATCAGTTGTAACTGTGATGTACAAATAGCCATTTAATTAGAGCAACTTGTTCTTCGACATTTAATTCAGATGACTATCTCTTTGTGTTACTATAAATTAAACAAGGCCTATTCACTGGAACTTTGCGCAAACAGCGTTTTTTTTTTTATCTGATGAAAGCGCACTTAGACCTAAAATCCACTGAGCTGAACGCTTTCAGCACAAAATTGAAATAGTGTTTTTGTCAGTGGAGTGTGTATGGATGGACTGCGATGTTCAACATTGAGCGGACAAATCAGCGGGATTCTCACTAATATTCACGACTGAAGACAGCATTGAGCAAGTCCACACTATGATCCTTACAAAACGACGAAATACTGTCGATGTTGTGGCAAACCATATGCAAATTAGACATCGTTCTCTGCGTGAAATCAGCTAAACCAGACTTGACCTTCATAAAGTGTGACCAAGACGATTCTCTAAATAACTCACTGAGGCTGACGTGTATAAACGTTTAGGAATCTGTCAACTCTTACTGGACCGCGAAGGCGACGATTTCTTGAAAAGGTTAATCAATGACATATTCTTCACACCTGTCACCTTTAGATTATCAGTTGTCTCACTCTATGCAACACCCCCTCCATCACTGTTTCCGACGTGTTCAAAATATCAAGAAATGTATCGAATCAAAACTGGAATACTTTTTTATTTTATGATAATGTTCATTTTATAGTTGAATTGCAATGTTCTAGAACGTTGGGAAAATACCTTGATGACTGAATACTAGTCTTATAAAGTGATATGAATAAATTATTTTCTCAAAAAGAAATGTTGGAAATTAATTTTGACCTAATAACCCTATCACCATAAAATGTGGTAAATATAAAGAAGACTTTTTTTTTAAAAAAAGAAAAATCATTTCACCCCAAGCAAGACAATGAAGCCACTAAGGCGCAAAGTGTTACTATGTGTGAAAGAAGATGAGAAAAAAAATTAATAAAGAGATAGAACCATAAAAGAACAGGAATTAAGAAGAGAGAAGATAACGATTGACATTGCATTTACATTTCTGAAGTTCAAAGTTGACTGGTAACCAAGAAGCCGGAAGAGAGTTCCACAAGGAAGAGGTACGAGAGAATAAACTGTTAACACAGAACTTAAGGTTACGACTAACCATTTCAATTGTAAAATGATGAGACCTATCCTCCAAACTAGTACTGCGCTTAAACTCTTAAAGTCTGTTTACCGAAGAGGGAAACTCATCAGAATAATTTCCATGAAAATACTTATAGAAAAGGCAAAGTTGAGTTACGACAGTTAGAAAGTGACTGAAGGTGAGATGCTTGGTTAGTACCAATAACATTGCAGGTTCTTTGTATTTTTTCAAGAATTTAAAGAATCAGGGCAGAAGTAAAGAAAAGTTAAAAAAAAAAGGTATTAAGTAACAAGAAAATTTCAGTAGAAGCAAAGGAAAGAATACTGAACCGCTATGGAATCTCAGTCGTCTAGTGATGCTGGACAATTTCCTCACAGATGAAGACGATAATACTTCAGGCAGCAGAGATGGGGTTCTGCAGAAGAACATGTAATCAACAAAGAAGTTTTAAGGAAAACAGGACTAAAATCGACACATGTACTTAGAATCAGCAAAGAAAGGTTGAAATTTCCAGATAAATGCAGAAAGTAGGTTTGGAGAATTTGACACTCACATGACATATTGAAGGTAAGATGAAAACATTGAATAAACTACCTTACGAGTTTTTGTAAATGAAGGGTAGAGTAAGGACTTAGCTAGAAAATTGATATTTTCTGTTTACCAAATTTAAACAGTCAATCGTATATTGTATTAAGTTCATAAATCGGCTAAAATTTAAAAACACAGATCAGTTATTCCATAATAATCTGATGGTAACATCACAAATACATCGTTTGAAAGTTTGTAGCAGTAATGCTTAATAATTTTAAACTACTTAACTATATCATAAGATAGGGTATTTTAACGCTTTCCTGCACGAAATTGTAAGTTCCTATAAAGACGTAGTAAAAACTTGAATCCCGCATAAAGAAATATTTTATATTAATGAATATTAGTAAATTAATTTATTACACCCCCCATATATATATATATATATATATATATATATATATATATATATATATATATATATATATATATATATATATTACCGGTGTAACAACAAAATTGTCCAAATCGTGTAAAAGCAAGGTCTCCAAGGTTTTTGTAACACTATTGGACTCTACTTTGAGGAATATATATATATATATATATATATATATATATATATATATATATATATGTGTGTGTGTGTGTGTGTGTGTGTGTGTGTGTGTGTGTGTGTATAATTACTCTCCAAGCTTGATAGAAAATCGTGATAAAATCGGTCATAAACGAAAATGATATGCTCATCATTAATTAATCATAGCTAAGGATCGGAAGCTCATGACGGAATGAAATTAAGTTGATATATATATATATATATATATATATATATATATATATATATATATATATATATTATTCCATTTTACAACGTCGCCCTCTAACCTTCTAACTTTCTGTGTTGAAGTAACAAGGTGTCTCAAAGGTTTTACGTACTATTTCATTTTCCGTTTTCACTTCTCTTTGGACTGTCACAACTGAAAGTCCTCTCCCACGTAAGAACGTCCTATGGATTGAGTTGGATCATTTCTAATTGATCTCTAAGTTGAAATGATAAATACTCGTCCTAATCCAGTTTTCCCCCTATTGCTCCCTTGTTTAAAAACTTATTCCCCGTTCTCTTGATGGTTCTTGAATGAACATTTGAGATGGAAACCAGAGTATAAATGTTGGTACCATTACTGAAGGCATGAATGGTCTTTTTCTTCGCACTATTGCTTATCTGGGAAGACAGTGGGGCTAACCCAAAATAATTTTTATCCATTTCTCTTTCTGGCTGAATAAATCAAAGATATTTTCAGTGATTCTTATGACAAATGGTGTCAAGACGGCTAAACGTCTTATCTGAAAACCTGGCAAAAAGAAACTCTATTAGTTTTGTGGCTTTCTTAGATATTAAACATTTTGTGGGATGGACAATTATGCTGTTACACGATTTGGACAAGTTTGCTGTTACATTCGATACATGCACATATATTATCTCATGAACATGTCACTCGTTACAGTGTATAAATATACTCTAAAATAAGAATGAAAAGCCATTTGGCAGACGTTGAATATTTCATTACACTATAGGGTAAAAACAGTTTTGAATTTTTTCGAATTTCAAAGCGTTGTTTTGATTGTTGGTTACTTTGCTGAAGCTGAGGATGGAAACATTTTTAATGATATATTAGCAGTTGTGTCTATAATGAAAAGAAACACAAACTACAAACCAAACAAAAATAATATTTAATCCTATCTCCAGCACGTAAACTTCTTAAAGAAAAAAAATGCATTTGTAATGAAACATTTTTTACCAGAAACATCTCTTCCCGGAAAGTTGTGCAGGAAATGAAAAAAAAAAAAAAAAAAAAAAAAAACTCTGGAGAAAAAATAAAAGGTTGATAAGAAGGAAATTTCAAAGGAAAAAGGAAAACAGAAAAGAAAGAAAGAAAGAAAGAAAGAAAGAAAGAAAGAAAGAAAGAAAGAAAAAGAAATAGCTGGGAAAAATGAAAAGGAAATGAGAAAGATATTGCAAAGAAAAATGATGAAGGTAGAAAGAAAGAAGAAAATTTAAAATGAAACCAGTAAAAGATAGAAAAGAAAAAAAAGAAGGCATGAAAAAAAGAAAGAAAGAAAAAAGCGAGAAAGAAACAAAGAAAGAGAGAAAGAAAAAAAAAGAGAATTTAGTAAAGAAAGAAAACTGAAACCAATAAAGTAAAGGATGAAAAGAAAGAAATCTGAAAGATTGCGAGGAAAAGAAAGATAACGAGAGCCGAGGGATAAAAAGAAAATGCCACACAATCGAGTCGTGGCATTACAGTCACTTGTCTTTATTAGTTATAAATTCGTACGTTTACAGAAAAAGAAAGAAAGAAAAAAGAAAAGAAAGAAAAAAGAAAAGAAAGAAAAAAGAAAAGAAAGAAAAAAGAAAAGAAAGAAAAGAAAAGAAAGACAGAAAAGAAAAGAAATAATTAATAAATTGAAAAAACGAAGTCACTTCCATTCGTTTTCTCCAATTTTTTCTCTCGTTCATATCCGGTTATTCCGGATGTTCTTTATTAATCCATCGCAGCGTGAAGAGAAAAGCGAAGCTATCGACGAATAATTGCATGTTGGGATACGTGTCAGCTGATCCAGTCACGTGTAAAAGCGAGTTTCCGCTGCAGAACCGGTATGCATAGAAACACACATTTGCACACAGATTTTTTTTATTTGCAAAAATAATGGCCCAAATTAGTTGGTGCAGTTCGTTAAAAAAAGAAAAATTTTATTAAGCAAGAACATATTTACAAAGTTTAGCTTATCTGGTTCAAGGTCGGATTTACAAATACCGCGCAATGATTTCCCAGATTAAAAATATTTCCACAGAAACCTTACTTATAGCAATAAATGATATGTTACCAATGTTGCCATCTATGGAAAAGACAACATGAAAATCTTTTTGCTAGTAAATTTACGATTTGGTGTTCTTTGAAATATTGTTTATTATTATATATATATATATATATATATATATATATATATATATATATATATATATATATATATATATATATATATATATATATATATATATATATATATATATATATATAATCTTAATAAGTATAAGAAATTATATTCGTCCGAAAAACCTTCGGTGTCTTGATTTGCAAATAATCAAACCAATACCAAAGGGGAAAAAAGGTATATATAAAAAAAGAAAGAACAAAGAACATGTACGTTAGCCGAAAATAATCGTCTAGCATCCAAGTCCAAAATCTAAAGAAAAAACATATATATATGTATATAAAAGATTATATATATAAAATATAGAAGATATAAAATAATATATTGTAAAAGGAGGCTGAAAACAGCAGCGCTTAAAAGGTGCAATCACTAAAAAAGCGCCCAATGTAAAATTCCAAAATTAGAGATGTAGAACAAGAATATATTCAAAAGCACTAAAACACAAACTAACCAACTACCCAAGTTTCAACCGTAAGATCTTCTCGGGTCTAGGCAGAATGAAAAATTTAGTGGATTGCACCACCATATTACCATAACACCGCTTCGCCGTATTTGAAAGCAAACACTTTCCTTAAATATGTGAACACCAGATCTAACAACTCGGTAAATGTTATCAAACACATACCTAAAAGGGTGGAATGTAGAATCTCTCTTAATTCTTCTACTAAGGAGATTTGCCAGTGTAAAAATTGCTGTAAGAAAAGGCATTAAGAGAGGAGGGTTAAAATACTGGTTTGGCTTTTTTTACCATCCGCCCCGTCCCAATCATAAAACCAGGAGAAAGAACGTGATCTGGTTTAATCCCCACCTTTCAACTTGCAATATTTTTTAGGCTTTTAGATAAGCATTTCCCCCAAAATCTACAATATAGCAAAGGTGTTTAACAGAAGTACAGTTAAAGTCAGTTTCAGCTGTACAGGTAACATGTTAAAAATTGTAAAGAGTCACAATGCTAAATTATTACAAGCAGAAAGAGTTGGTGAAGTGAAAACGAAGCGATGTAAGTACAGGAATAAAAACAATTGTCCTTTTGAGGGTCAGTGTCAAAGGGAATGAGTTATTTATTCAGCGGAGGCCAAAGACGGCGGCCATTTTAAAAAAGACATATATTGGTTGTACCGAGGGTGAGTTTAAGAGGAGGTTCTATAACCAAACCACATCTTTTAGACTTGAGAGTTATAGAAATGATTCCAAGCTCAAGATTGTGTTTAGAGATTTACAGAAATTAATGGCAGAAATCCGTATATAAAGTGGAGTATTGTCAAAAAGGTGAAGTCCGTGAGAGCTGCTGCAGATTATATCAAGAAGAGAAATTAGTTATTGCCATATAGTCCAACAAGGATGTACTGCTTAATGAAAGATCTGCGGTATTATCCGAATGCAGACATTTAAGCAAATATTTATTATGTAAGTACAAACCTGGATTAACGTATTTTTTTACTCCCTCCCCAATTTTTTGTCTCTCTCTCCGCCTTTCATCCTACCGTCTGGTGTTAGTATCTTATGATGGTGTGTCCATGAAATTTTTCATTCTGCCTAACTGAGGAGACCTTACGGTTGAAACCTGGGTAGTAGGGTAGCTTGTGTTTTAGTGCTTTTGAATATATATATATATATATCAGGTCATCCCGTAGGTTCTGTCCGAATTTTGAATAAAGAAAACAAGTGACCAAATGTTACATTTAATTACAGATTCAATCAACAATGTACTTTCCCTGATTATCTATGACTTCCTTCCATCTATTAACAAGCTTACTAATTCCATTACTGTAAAATTCTTTTGGCTTTGATTCGAAGAACTCACAAATGTCAGTTTTAACCTCTTCCTGTGTTACAAAAGCTGTTTCTTCCAAATGATTCTATAAGCTACGAAACAAATGGTAGTCTGAAGGAGCAAGATCGGGAGAATAAGGTGGATGAGGAATTTTCTCCCAACCAAGTTCTTCGATCTTTTGTGACGTGATTCTTGCTGTGTGGGGTCGCGCATTGTCCTGATGAAACATAACCTCTTTTCGATTCACTAGGGCAGGTCTTTTTCTCCTCAAAGCTTGGTTCAAATGCTCTAATTGCGGACAGTAAATTTTGAGCATTAATTGTTGCATTAGGTGGTAAGAATTCTAAGTGGATTATTCCTTGGCGATCCCACCAGATTGAAAGAAGAACCTTTTGCCCATGAAGTTCTCTTCTCGGCTGTGGCTGGGGTACTTCCCCATTATCAAGCCACTGTCTACGACGCTTAACATTTCGATAAAAGATCCATTTTTCGTCGCCAGTCACAAGTCTATCCAAAAAAGGTGAAACAAGTTGGAGAGAATGGAGATAAGAGCAGATGTCAACTCGGGATTTGAGGTTGTTTTCAGACAATTCATGAGGCACCCATTTTCCAAGTTTAGGAACTTTTCCAAGTTGTTGAAGATGACGATGAACAGTTGTATGGTTTGAACTGAGAACCACTGCGAATTCCTCAACTGATAAAGTAGGATTTTCTTCAAGGGCTGCTTCAAGAAGCTTTTCATCAAACTCAACTGGACGTCCAGTTCGATCTTCATCATCAAGGGTGAAATCTCCACCTCTGAATTTTGCAAACCATCTTCTGCAATTTCTTTCATTCACACATTCCTCTCCATAAACTGAGTGAGCAGGGTTTTAATCAAACAAAATTTAATTTTATTGTTCTCTGAAATAAACTTTGATCAGTTTAAATGCATTTAAACATAAAAATAATGTTCAGCTCCAGTAGACATAAAATACTCTTTTAAATTTCATTCATTTTAAAAAAAGGTAAAATTCGGACAGAACTTATGGGAAAACCTTATATATATATATATATATATATATATATATATATATATATATATATATATATATATATATAAATGAACATTGAAGTCAACACTCAAAGGCAACAGGCCGTTTCATGCTAAACGCAATCATCAGATGGTCTGGTTATTGCGTTTAGCATAAAAAAGTGTGTCGCCTCTGGGTGTTAACTTTTCAATGTTCACTTTTATATTTAAATACGCTCTATCTCTGATATTGAGCACTTTATCCCATAAATATAGCATACCTTAAAATTATATTTCTTCAAATATATATATATATATGACAAGAGATAAATATTCGTAAACCATTAAACTTTTTTATTAACATATTTATAACTTATTAAAATCTGAAAATCCATGCAATAATTTTACATCATTGCATATTGCTGCAATATGCAAAAAAAAAAAAAAACAACAGTTAGAAAACCTTGTTATATATGACATTATGTTATCTAAAAAAATTTCCAGGCAAAAAAAGTATTCGTACAAAATATGTCTTTAATATCAAAAAGCTTAAATTACCTTTATTTACATAATTCATACGTATCCAGACAGATTCATGTTTGAGAAGACATATTTTCTACGAAATTTCTCGGACATTCAGGTTGGTAAATGTAATTAATACTGTTTATTTAAAAACAGCATTTACTAAATTAAATTGTATCTATAAAAAATAACGTATAAACAGAAAATATTTTAAATAATTGTCGGACTTAATCCAGTTCACTATATATATATATATATATATATATATATATATATATATATATATATATATATAATGATAATATCCATAATGGATAATATCTTTCACGTTCTAATGAACACTTAGCACATTGTCAACCGTTTTGCATTTAAAAGCATATGGAAAAACATTGCGGTAATGGATAACAACGCACAACTTTGTATAAATACTTATATTAATGAACAACATATAGTTTTGTATTAGTTGCACCCCTGAAGATGATCTTGGAAAAAGATCGAAAGTACTTGGGAAATGAAAATAAATGTAATTTAAACAGCTATAACACATTTCTCTTATTCTTTAACATTAATACACGGATTCGTGAGTATACACGTATTTTGTTAAAAATTAGCAGACATAATGTTTGTAATTTATTCAATCAGACATGCCTAAGAGAGAATTTGCTGCCTAAATTCACACACACACACACACACACACACACACACACACACACACACACACATATATATATATATATATATATATATATATATACTACAAAAAAGAAAATTTTGTTAAAAGGCAAACACCTAAGTACTAAATGACTGTGCTCAATATCTGGACTATCCAGACAGAAGGAAAAAAAACGCTTTACCCTCAATCCTCAATGAAGCTACGTAAGTTTCACCTACTCGCGACCTTCTGGCGAGCAGAACGAGCTATGGGATGGTGAAATCTTCTAAGCCCGTCAAATTCGTAAAACCAATATTCTTTATGCTTGGTTCATTGAAATACTGACGTTGGGAAGTGATTAGGGACGAGAACCTTTCAACATCCTGTTCTACTTGCACATGTACAAGATGCTGATGCTAAAGTTTCTTGCCCTAAGGCTATCTAATTTACTCAGTGTTCTAATGCTGGTGCAATCCCACAAATGGAATTCCTCGTTTGCTTGCAAGCCTGAGAAAAAGAACATCCGGAGGAAGAAAAATGGATTCGTTATGAAAACGAATATCAGTCATTCAGCGTTTAAACACTAACTTTCTCTTTTTGGACAAGACAATCATTAACGATGGGGAATTGATAAATTACGAGATTTGAAAATAAAGAAACTCATGATCGTAGCTAAATCAGGACATTCCTCAACATCTAAATTTAAACTGTACCGGTTGTTAGGTTAACTTTCTTTTCCCCCAATTAGTATGCAGCGCGCTTGGCCGGTCATATGACTCTCAACAGCCAATCAGCGAAGCCTCGTCTTGACTGAGAGCACAGTCCTCAGCTAGAAGTCCCCCAAAACGCGTGGTTAGATAACTTCTTACAGAATAACTTGCCGGACTTGTGAGCAAAGACAGTATTTACAACATCCATTAACTTTCTTTTTCAGAGTTGGAGAGAAGGCAAGTAATACATTACTATACTTTGTAAGCATCTTCTCTTTTAAAAAATAAAACTTCATTTACCTTCTTCCAAATTCTTTCGAGTTTTATTTAGTGTTTTTGCATTTTAAGTTATCTAATTTCTATTCCCCGATAATATCAAAGTCGCCCAACATGTATTGGTAGCATGGAGAAAAATATATTCCCTGTGTTCAAAGAGTATAAGTTAGTCATGAATTGTTGAAACCTGGATAAAACTCTCCTGTGTGAACTGTTAATTCGTTTTAATTTTTTAAAATTAAATATTTATCTAATACAGGGCCCAAGAGCCACTACAGACAGAAGGTTACTAAGTGAGGTTACACCCTTTAGCTTGTGCTGCTCGCATAACCCGTGAGAAAGGCGAGAATATTCTGCACAGTGAACTTGACACGGCAATGGTTTCTGCTTGGTGAATGCCACACCTGATCACCGATTCAAAAGCACACTAGACTGATCACATCACGAAAAAATCTGATATTGTTTGAGGCAGATCCAGCTGGTTTCCTTGAAGGTTTCCTAACCCAGGATGAGTGTTGGTTTCACCACTTTGTGTCAGAGACAAAGAGACAATCCATACAGTGTAAACACACCTCCTCACCTGCTCCAAAGAAGGCCAGTGTAGTTTCATCTGCAGGGAAGGTGATAGTCTCAGTTTTTTTCAGATGCAAAACGCTTTTTGTTTATTGATCATCTTCAAAAGGGCCAGGCTATAAACGGAGAGTATTATATGAACTTGCTGAAGCAGTTACGAAAGGTTAACAAGACTAAAAACCTAGAAAAAAACCAAAAAAAAAAACCTGACAAAATGAGTTTTGTTCAACAGGACAATTCTCCAAAAAACACGGTGAAGGGTTTTAATGGCTACTGTGCTTGACAGTGGCTTTGAAACGGTTGATCACCCACACTATTTTCCTTGACTGTCATCTGTTCCCTAACATGAAAAAAAGACACTTGGCTGGGAAGCAGTATCGTAGTGATGGTGACGTCATATATGTAATGGTGACTAACAGGATAAACAGTCTCTTTTGAACATTCAGATGTCAATTTTTTTGCTGAAAAGAAACAATGTAGCTATTCTTCATGCTTTCATATGACCCACTTCATTCAGTAATATTCTACTTTGAGTGGCTCTTGAGTCTTGTATTGAGTGGACTTTTATAAAAAGCAAAAAACAAAAAAACAACGGCTCAATATGAAATATGTCTGCATAAATTAGTAAACTAATATTACTGTCGGTGTAGCAAATAGCCATATAAAATATATGCATAGATATATTTTGCAAAACGATGGTAAAAAATGATGCTAGCATGTCGTTAACTTCTAAATTGGCTGAAAAAACACTTTTCAATTCCGACTCATATACTTTTGTGCAGTCATATTCATTGATTAAAAACACAGTAAGTATTATAAAACAGAAAAAAACAGAAATAATAATAAAAAATAATCTATCTATCTATCTATCTATCTATCTATCTATCTATCTATCTGCCTGTCTTAAATGTGATACATAGTAGTTATTGGTGTTTTACAATAGCAGACAAACCAGTTATTGCCTGTGTTGGCTGTGAAGCGGAAACATAGGTCATTAATCTGCTGTCATTGATAATATTTGATATTAGCATGTCACATGATTGGTATACACACCCAAAGAGCATCCGAGTAAACGGAACTAATAGAGTAATGTTGATTTTTATTACTTAATTTGAAAACATCCGTTCTTTTCTTTTTAATAAAATTATTCAAACGACTATATACATGCATGCATGCATACATACATACATACATACATATATATATATATATATATATATATATATATATATATATATATATATATATAATAGCTGGCCACTCGTATTCGAGGATACCCGTGTACTAGAGCGGCTAGCCAATCCCTATTGCAGATTATCGCTGAGGCAAATTTGTGTTTGGTTTATATTGCAACTATGCTGAGCAGACCATAGTTACATTTTCTGGGAGAGAGCGTGTTTTCTAGCGTGATCACCAATTTGAAGACGGCCAGCACGCTCAAGCCCTCGGCCATGATGACTTGTGGCTTCGTGCTACCAAAATTCAATGGACATAATTATTCTTCATTAAACACATAGATCGAACATTATAAAGTGAAAATTTCATATCGAAATTTAACTGATAACTCTATTTTAGAATACGTCGTCTTGTGTATATATATATATATATATATATATATATATATATATATATATATATATATCGGGTACGATTGGTAAATTGTTACCATTTTGTTTAAATGCCACACATGCGTTGTTTGTTTTTGATTGAGTCGACCGGACAGTCGGGTCAGTTGGGCACCGTCTGTGAGAAAAAGACCACTATGACACAATTCACTCCACCAGAAATTTGGAAACCACATGCTGTACTGCTTGGCATTCGCACCGGAAGCTTCAATCCGAACATTCCCGAGTATTTGGGTGTCGATCTGAGGATAGTACAGAGGATTTGGAAAGAGTTCGACGAGTCTAATGGCGATTGCAAAGATACGGCAGCTCGGAAAACGTGTTTTGATAAGAAAAGAACTCCCAAATTTGTCAGTGAGGGCTTCAGTCTCTACACGGAGGGCTACATCAAGTGCCTGGAGGAGGTAGTGCTGCCACGAGTCAAGTGGGTGGCTGCTGGAAAACTCTATATATGGCAAATGGACTCTGCCACATGCCACACAAACAGGAGATGTTTGTCATGACTGTCAGATTATTTCTACTACCACATCACCCCTTACATCTAGACACCTAAATCCCCAGATTGCAACCACCTCGAGTGTTATGTGTGGGGTGCAGTTGAACGAGAGATCAACAAAATTCCTTGTAACACCAAAGATGAACTGAATGCAAGGATTATAGCAGAATTCACCAAATTAAGCAAGCAGACCGTCCAGAAGAGTTGCAGGAGATTCCAAAGTCGGCTGGAGGCAATCCTTAAAGCTAACGGCGATTCATATTGAATAAATCTTCTCTTTTGTATTTCAAGATATTTTTGTGTAATTTTGGTAAAAATATCCGTTAAAATGAGATATCAGTGTTATTTTCATTTTTGTGTAATTTAGACGACAATTTATCCATCGAACCGTGTACATACGTATGTGTGTGTGTTTCTATATTTGGTTAGAAGTCGGCATGTCAATACCTATAAGGCAAATATAATAATATAGCCTTTTAATTTACGCAATTACGTACATCCATTCATGTATATATGTACATATATATACAAAACGTATGGAAATAGACACCTGCATACAAACTGATAGAAGCACCCATTTGCACATACAGGTGCATATCAGTAAGTTCGCAGCCTGGTAAGTTGTTATTAACTGATATTTTTTATCTGAAAATGTCACTGTATATTATTTAATGTATGTGATTAATATTCACTAGTGTATTAAGTGCATTGACAAGTAATGAGATTATGTCGAAAATGAATAGATATTGCATAAAATAATTGTTTTTCTTTCTTTCATCTTTATGCTGAGAAATGGATGAAAGAAGAACAAAACCTACCATTCCCTCTAATAGGTTTGTCATTGACAAATTCCACATTTTCCGCAATAACATTCTATTTAATTCGTTTACCTCATCTATAATGCATTTTACATCGGACCATCGTTTCTTTCTTTGTCCCACTTTCTTTTTAATAGAGCACCCCCTCTCCTCCTCGCCTTCATCTTATACGTTTTATCCGAATGCTTTTGTCTTCGGATTATTTTTCTTATTATTCTTTTACTCTCTTGTGTTTTATTTTATGGATCGTGTTTTTTATTTTACCTAGATTTTTTTTATTTTCCAAAGATTCCTGTCAGTCAAGACAGAGCAATTATTTACAACAATATCTGTATTGACGTATAAAAAACACATCGGAAATACCAAGATCTGAACTATTATTTCAATAGCTGATACCTCTTACTCAGATTTCTTTCTTCAATTGTCATTGTTGTTATTATTATTATTATTATTATTATTATTATTATTAATAATAATAATAATAATAATATTAATAATTTGAAATGTATGCCCACTAGTGGATAAAACTGTTCTTGTCGGACTGCTTGAGAGACTTGAAATCGAATGAAGACCTAAGGGAATTGTGAAAAATGAAGGTAGTGATCTTGCCTATTCTAAAAGGATTACTTAACCAAGCCGTTAAAATCCACCCCCACTTAAAATGTTCGCGGTATAACTGTGTAGCAGACGCTGCATTTGGTGTTGCTAGGTGCGCATGCGTTGAAACCCTTATTAACAGCCACGAACCCTTTTCAAATGTTGAGTATGCGTAAAAAAAAAAGAAGAAAAAAAAACAAAACAAGAAAAAGCTCGGACCATGTGTAGTGAGAGTACCAATGGTTTAGTTCCCTTTCAATCCAGCTTACACCCACATCATGCTGAAACACCGATTCCCTTATGATCACCGAAGTTAAGTAACGTCGAGTCTGGTCAGAACCTAAATGAATGATAACTTAGCAATATCAAGTGCTGAAATCTTGGATGTGCTGGTGGTGAAATAGATAATGGCTCGGAATTGTTAATCGGAGAGTCGAGTTCCAATTCCAGTTGGGTTCGTTATATTCACTTATGCGTAAATACCCTTGGGAAAAGGTATGAAATCCACCGCTTCTTCCCCAGCTATGGGTTAATTAATAAGACTTAAATCACTAAATCAAAATTATCTAGAAAAGTTTTTTTTAGAATTTAAAAATATTTGCTGGCTTTAAATAACCTACAAAAGGTTTATAAGCCATAAAAAAAACGAATCAATCAATTTAATACCGTGCCGACTACGACGTAGGACGCTAAACTTAGCCTTCCGTGAACCGACACACATGGCTTTGACAAGACATCTCCCTCCCTGTTTAATTCACCAAAACAATAATTTTAAACATTTCTTTTTTACGAGTACTTCCATATTTACACTTTATTCCAGAGACTATCCTTGAACATTCTCCATCGCAAATGTTTCCGATAGAATAAAAATATCTATTTCATTTTATTCATTTTTATGTCCGTCTTATTTTCTCAAACAATTCAACACTTGTAGTTTTTCTTCGTCAGTAAACGACGCTTCCTCAATTTCAAACAACAAACCCCAACCAAACACAACAATTGATACAGCATTTACTATTTTATTCTTAGGTCACCAAATGTACGAATATATAGTGATATACAGCTGTCATCAACATCAAATGTTTATGTTCTAATTTCTTTCAGGACAAAGATGATCATGACCCTCCCCAACTTCTGGTCATTTGTTGCTCTAAGTCATTGATGGCTTTTTACCATTTTCTCTTGTCCCTGTTCTATCCATTCACTGAAACTAGTTTAGTGGGTTACTCAAGTTTTCTCCCTCTTTCACTTGCCTTCAGTATCTCAAGTGAGTGTTACATTTTCTTAACCGTCTTTTCTCACTGTGCGTTCCAGATATTTCAACTGTCTCTTTCTGTAAGTATAACTTAATTATATATCATCACCATTATCATTACTGATTGAGGTTGTAAGGTCGCTGCGCAACTGAATACCTGATGAGTTCCCTCCATATGACAACGTCTGAGTTTCTCAGAATGATCTTCCAGTTCAGTCTGTTTTTCCTCAGTTCTACTGCTTCATCATATCAACATTCTTTTTAATGTCGGAGAATTGGGGAGTTTGCCAATTTGTAGATTATTGAGTGAAAATAGATACTATGATGCTTTTCGAAGCGTAGCTTAGATATGACATAAGGCCGAAAGTATGGGACACCTAGTGAGGATCGAACTCACTATTCAGTTGTTATTGATCTAGCAAGACAAGCTTGCTAAACATTACACCACGTCGAAGTAAGCAATATTGATTTACTAAGCTTAGATGTGGCACCAGGCCGAAAGTATGGGTCACTCGTTAAGGATCACTACTCAGTCGTAATTGATCTATCTAGTCGAACTTTCTAAACATTATACCAAGTCGAATTTCTCAAACACATATTTACTATGATGTGAATGCTTCATTTCTATGTTGTAACCATGTAGGATGGTAGTGGAATGAACAATGTAGGATGGTAGTAGAATAAACCATGTAGGATGGCAGTGTAATTAATCCATGTAGGATGGCAGTGTAATGAATCCATGTCGAATGGTAGTGTAATGAAACCATGTCGAATAGCAGTATAATGAAATCATGCAGGATGGCAGTATAATGTAACCATGTAGGATGGCAGTGTAATTATACCATGTTGGAGGGCAGTGTAATGAGACCATGTTGGAGGGCAGTGTAATGAAACCATGTAGGATGGCAATGATACCATGTTGGAGGGCAGTATAATGAGATCATGTCGGAGGGCAGTATTATGTAACCATGTAGGATGGCAGTGTAATGATACCATGTTGGAGGGCAGTGTAATGAAACCATGTAGGATGGCATTGTAATAATACCATGTAGGATGGCAGTGTAATGATATAATGTTGGGTGGCAGTGTAATAAACCATCGAGGATGCAGTGTAATGAAACCGTGTAAGATGGCAGTGTAATGATACCACGCAGGATGGCAGTGTAATAAACCATCTAGAATGGTAGTGTAATGAAACCATGTAGGATGGCAGTGTAATGAAACCATGGCAGATCGCAGAGTAATAAATCATCTAGAATGGCAATGGAATGAAATCATCTAGTTTGGCAGTGTAATGAAATCATGTCGGTTGGCAGTATAATGAAATCATGTAGGATGGCAGTGTAATGTAACCATGTAGGATGACAGTGTAATGGGACCATGTAGGATGGCAGTGTAATGAAACCATGACAATGGAACAATTTTTGACTCTCCTGACGTATCTATACCATTTATATTTTCTCTTTCTGAGAGTGGTTACGAGGTCTTCCAACGGGACCCGCTACTCGCCCATGATATCTAATGAGGTCTCTACATAGGAGATGCCTAGGATAGTTTTGTAGCATGATTGTACAATGATTAGATTCTTAACTATACTTCAGCTATTAATATCGAACATTCACAGGCTTTCAGAAAGATTGAGAAGACCAATGCAGGTAACAATCTGATCTTTGATTTCCAGCAGGTGTTCTTTTCTTTCCAGTTCATAATTTTGCGACAACTCTCATTGTGCTGGTCTTGAATTATTTATACATTAGTATATAAATAATTACTTTTGTACACTTTTGTTAGTATTATTGTAGAACTGGGTGATTGCCAATCCACCTACGAATTTATAAGTATCCGCGGCTTTCTTATGCAAACACAATATATATGTAATAGAAATATATTAGTTTCCGGCTCATTACAAATGACTGCATATCTTCTTATGTCTTTACTAATATTAAAAGGTTTTCAATGAGTCTTTAAATATATTATTCTAATTATATTAATATGTAGTAATTTGGGGATCAGTTTATTACTTAACAACAATAGAAAACATGTCCACCCATTTATGTCTAGTACAATCTTATGTTGATAATAATTTAGCCACGTCATGAGAAATGGCGGTTTATTTTCTGAAGTCCTTAATATCTTCACATGTAAGAATTTAAATATGTTTTTTAGAATTATAATTTACTTACTTGTGACTTGATGCGTCTATATTCTCCGATACGCATTTTATGTTCATTATTTTCATCTTTTCTCGATTTTATGAGAGATGATCTTTTCTTTGCATATTTTGCATCGAACAATTCGGAAAACAATTATCTTCTTTGCATTAAAAAGTACATAAAATACAGCAGAAAAAGTAGACAAATATCATGATTAGCGTGGGTTGCAAACGTGTATATCTGTAAACATTTATTCATAGATTTGTTCTGTTAATGCTTCAGGATTAAGGCGATCATGGCTCTCCATAGATACCTTATTTTCTGTAAAATTGCCATAACGACAAGGGAAAGATAGTGGTTTTTCTGCCTTTCTGTTGTGGTGTCCTTCCTCTAAAGAGTCTATGTTGGACTCTTTCGTCTACTATAAGGTTAGTGGAAGAGAAGGCCTTGAAGGAAGAGTCGAACAGACTGTTCATCTGTCGAACTCTCTACCTCGAGCAAAGAGGGACCCGGACGAGGTAGACAGGCCCTGAACCGAATATTTGTGGCCGAACCTACGGGCTCGGAGAACCCACGGTAAACTCGGCCTTGTGCCACATACATCACTCGTGGAGGCGACTGTTAAATATAACAGTCGAATAGATTGTTCATTACTGTCGAACTCTCTACCTTAAGCAGAGAGGAACCCGGACGAGGCTTTGCCGAAGGGCAAAGTTTCGTCCGGGGAGGTAGTTGTTCATCTGTCGAACTCTCTACCTCGAGCAGAGAGGGACCCGGACGAAGTAGACAGGCCCTAAACCGTTTATACGGGTTCTAAGGGAATATTTTTGGCCGAGCCTACGGGTTCGGAGAAAACCACATTAAACTCGCCCTTGTGCCACATATATCCCTCGAGTTGGGGGGTTGTTAAATATCAACAGTCTAATAGCTGTGACTTTTCGCAGCTGCTGTTGAACTCTCTGCCTTTGGGCAGAGAGGAACTCGGACGAGGCTGTGCCGAAGGGCAGAGTATCGTCCGTGGAGGTAGACAGACCCGAACCCGTTTATGCGTGTGTCCATGGGGATGACCCACGTTAAACTCGGCCTTGTGTAGATGGGGGGGGGCTGCTAAATATTAACAATCGAATAGATTGAGCGCTGGATCAACTGACACACTCGCTAGTCCTGTAATATTCTTCTGTTGTACTTACTGTTTAATATATGATATATTTATAACACTTGTTTTGTTATTTCGTTAACCATTTACTTGGTCACAATACTTTCTCTACTGCTTGAACGTCTTTCCTTTTCTTGGTTGCCATTCAAAGATAGAGAGTCAAGTTTTTCCTGCTATTTAAAGATGGAGGAAACGATAGCATTCTCAAGAGTCTGATTAAGTGAAATGAAAAATCTTGTCAATTTCAAATATTTTCACTTGTACCCTCTTACTTCTTTAAATAATGATCTGCGTTCTTGATTTTTATTCCAATATTTTGTTAAAGTTGTTAAGCTTAAATATGTAATGATGCACTCGGAGAATTTCCACGAGTATTTTATTGTCGTAGAATTAGCAAGGAGCTTATTCAATCAATTATTTAGATATATGATTCATCAGAAAACTCCAATAGCAAAACTGCGAAATTTTTACGGGTACTAATACTTATTCTTACATTATTATTATTCAGCATTAATAGTTTTATTTTTAAAGCTACATTGCAATTGCTTTTCTCCGAAAACATTATGGACATTTCGCCGGATGTTCTTTTTTTTTTAGTTCAATAATGCGTTAAACGGAAAAAAAGGTGTTTGGAACTGCAAACAATTTCACAACCAGATTAACTTAATCTTTATCGTTTTATCGATCCTCTTTAAAGATTTTGAGAAGTGGATCGTGCAAATCTTCCATGGCAGGCAAATACACACCAGGAGTCCAATATTAACATAACAAGAGACGCAACTATTGGAGATAAAATGTTGTTTTCCGTATTAGATATTCTTCATTGATTAATACCCGAGGAACAAGAATGTATATGCCGTAGTAATAATATTTCATTCAAGAAGAAACAGTGTACAGAGCTGATTTTATAATTGTGAAGTATGTCAGTTTGCAGATTTTTGAATAAAAACAGATATTTACTATGATGTTTCATTTTAAAATATGGCCACCACCAAATCTAAAGTTATTTGTATCTACCATGATCATAACATTCTAAAATATGACACTACCGACTCAGCTTCATATCGGAAGTCATTGATCCATAATGGCGATCTCAGACTCTTTCTTTAAGGCTAAAACATTAAATGATTTACTGAGACTGTGTAGCTGTTTTTGATTGATTCATTCATTTCCTACGGCTTATCAAACCTTTGCTGGTTATTTAAAGCCAGAAAATATTTTAGATTGTAAGATTTTTTTGGAGATAATAATAACTTTAAGGATACAAGTCTTACTAATTAACCCATAGTTGGAGAAGAAGAAGTGGATTCATACCTTTCTCAAGGTTATTTGTGCGTAAGTGAATATAACGATCCCGAGTTTAATTGGAACTCGGCTTTCGATTAACAATTCCGGACCGTTGTTCATTACACTAACGGCAAATCTAAGCTTACAGCGCCTGGTATTCACAAGTGGTCACCCATGTAGGTGTTGACCAGTTTCAATGTTGCTTAATTTCGATGATCGTATAGCTTTTTATGTTAGCTTGAGGTGAAAGTTCAAATGTGTGAGTCGAATTTAAGAGATAATTACATATTTGTACAATTATGAATCTCTTCTACATTTTGGAAAGGGAGATCAGTTATTACAAAATAATGAATATTATCTTCTCGTATTAAAATAAACTTTCGAGTTTTAAAAGCAGTGCAGATCATTTCAAATTAACTGCCTTTTAAGAAGGAAAAAAAAAGTAGAAAATCAAAGTCTGTGGAATCAGAAGCAAAATAAAAGTCCAAAGACTCAATATTGTTATGCCTCAAGATAATTGGCTCATTCCATCGTTGAAGGAAGTATCGGGATCAATTTTGCCATTCTGTGTCAGTGGTGTCATGGAGAGCGGATAGGAATAAAACAATTCGAGATCGAATTTCAGGTGTGTTCGTTAT
This sequence comes from Acanthosepion pharaonis, assembly GCA_903632075.3. Classification (NCBI taxonomy): domain Eukaryota; kingdom Metazoa; phylum Mollusca; class Cephalopoda; order Sepiida; family Sepiidae; genus Acanthosepion; species Acanthosepion pharaonis. The sequence continues at coordinate 612,198 of CAHIKZ030004617.1, read as the reverse complement.
ATTTGCTTACACGCATATTACCCTTGGGAAAAGGTATGAACCATCTCTTCTATACCTCTGGCTTTAACAGTAGGACGTATATCTGGATAAATAATTTTTATTTAAAAAATTGATAATGCAATATTCACTCGAGAGAAAAAAGACTTATTCATACAAACCTAAATATGTTTCGGTTTTAAATAATTCAGAATGGTTTCATATGCAGTAAAAAACATATAAACCATTCCTTATTGCATGCTTTATCTTTACAAGCGTCAGAAGAATGCGAAAATAGAGTGTTGGTGACATATCTGGCTTAGAGATGCCCAATTCTCACATTTCAGAGTTGATAGACTTCAAAATCATTGACGCGCTCTTGTGAGGGACGATTTATTTTCCACTCTACGACCTCTTTTAATCCTGGGTATGACGATAAACTATATCTGGCAGAAAGGCCTCTGATCGGGCGGTTGGCGATTTTGAGGAGGGTAGAAACATCTCTTAATTACTGTTGTTCCTAGGTTCACCCTTACCCGGGGTGGTAATGCCCGTTAGCATCCCAGATATGGGCAAAAGTTGAACAAGTCAGGGCACTACGAGAGTGTAAAAATAGATTTTTATAATAAAAATCCCAGTAATACATTTTTTTTTAATTACCAACTTCAAATTTTTGTAGTGAAATTACCAAAAATATATTTTTATAGTAAAATTACCAGCAATACATTTTTGAAAGCAAAATGACCAACAGTACTTTTTATAGTAAAACTAAGACTTGGCATATATTGTGAAAAAAGAAACATTGCTATGATCAATCTCATTTATTAAGGGGAGATAAGTTTCACTCCTCGTTTGATTTCGTAAGATTAATTGGGAAAAATGCAGTTAAGTAATTATAATTTAATCATAAAATGTCATTCTCTTGTATTATTTATAGAATTTGAATTTTCATATCTAGATTTCGGCATTAAATTACCCATACGAGTTTGATATGCCGCTAAGTAAAAAAAGAAAGAAAAAAAAAGCCAACTAACCAACAATCGCTTTACCACAGACTAAATGTTGCAAGCCTATCGGTACTCTATATGTAATTCCATAGCAAATATCCAGAAGAACTTCATTCTTTAGTTTAATTAGGTCAAAAATTTACAGCTAGGAGACGCCGTGCTACATCCACGAAGTTGAATCCTCCTTAATTCCCTGAACACGACAATTTTAACCTATTCAATTGTTTTCTATCCTCCTTATCCTTCCAATCTTTACTTCCAACTATTTTATCTTTCATTCATATCACATACCTCATTCATCATAACACTTTTAAAAGTAATCCTCTAGTTGAGTGGCTTATGAGCCTTGGAAGAATTTTATTAAGCACAAAGATATGATTTTGTGTTTAGAGATTACCTGATGAGTTGTATGTCTGTATATCGCCGCAGAAAGTGGGATTGATTGATATGTTTTTTTTACGGTTTATCATGTGGGACTAGCGAGCCGAGTTTGAAATATCAGTTAATTAGTTAAATTCTGCTCTAGTCTGTTGCATTTTTGCAATAATGCCCTTGAGAAAGTTAGTCCTAGGTATAACAAAAAATTACATCCAGTAACAAGGTCTCTGATCGGGAAATTGGGGTTTTTGAGAAGCATGGAACCATCTCTTAATGGCTGTTGTTCTCAGGTCTACTCTGACCTGTGGTGATAGTGAACCCCTCAAACAAAACACTATAAAAGCATAAAATTACTTTTTTTTATTGTAAAGGTACTAGTAATAAATTATTATATAAAAAATCACCAACAATACATATTTATAGTAACATTTTCGGTAATATATTTTATAGCAAAATGACGAACAATACATTTTATTAGTAGTTGAAAGCAAACAATTGCATTCAAAATATATTTAGTTGAAGACATATAGTGGCGTTCAAAATATTTAGATTTCGCCATTAAATAACCCATAGAGGTTGATATGGCGCTAAAAGAAATCAATGAACCCTGAGAAAGGCACGCATCTGTCTCTTCTGCGCACCCCCAGCTATTGGTTCAATGGCTGGGAAAATCTGATTCCTTAGACTTTGATGGCAGCCATTCTCTGATAATAAAGAAAAGGAATCTGTTAATAACCATGTTCGCCCACGCCCAGAAGAGACATTGCACAAAAAAATGAGATCGTAATGTAAAAAAGTGAACACAAAATGAACACAGAACAACTTCAAACACTCACTCGTCTTTCGAAGTGTTGTACCTAGGATTTCGGAATTATTTCTCTGTGTTGTTATTGCGACATTTCTCTACTTTGATCTCTTTATCGATTAAGCATGCCATCTGATCCAGTATTTGAAGGCATGTTACTTTTTCACAGGTATTACTTAAAAGTATCCCCGGGTGTTATATGCGAAGTTGATGGTTGTGATATGTTAATCTTTATTTCAATGAAGCAGACAACAAATAGTTATAATTAACCCAAGTCCACAGCTAGGAAAAGTATGTTGCTATTTAACAAGTGCATTGCCTAGTAACGGTCTTTTTAATCATTTCACCAAAGCAAGGCGATAATACCACTAAGACGCAAGGTGGCAAGGTGTTACTGGGAGTGGAAGACAATGGGAAGACTTTAGGGAGGAGAAAGAAGAAAAAAATAACAGATTTCAGGAACACAGAAGGTGTCGATTGACGTTGCATTTAAATTTTTGAAGATTATAGATAGGAAAACAAGATATTGGAAGAGAGTTTGACAGGCGAGATGCAAGAGAAAATTGTTGTTCATGATGACGGCCGTCTTCGAGTATAGAATCCAGAGGTTAGCAGTGAATATTTCGAAGACAGTAGGAAAGCGTTGTTCAGGTTAGCAGTGGATATTTTGGTAAAAGTAGCAGAGCGTAGTTCGTCCTTCTGTTTCTCTTCGCCTGACAAACTGGAACTAGACATTCGGGTAGGGTAAACAAAATGGCCGCCTTTATACACGACGGATTGAATGTTCTACGTCTTCTGATTGGTTAACCTTCTATTGGTGGACTATAAAGTGAGTCAAGTCATTTGGGCTAACTCACTAGTTACATATATATACACACAAAAAACTGCAACAAAAATAAACTAGAATAGAATAGAACTTACGGTTACATCTAGCTATTTCAACAATAAAACGATCAAATCTAGCCCCTAATCTAGTAGTATGCTTACATTCATGCGGTCCTGGTACCAAAAATATTTATAGAAAAGACAGAGGTAGGTCATCTCACGGTGGTGGGAATGTGACTGAAGGATTAATAGAAAATTTATAACTTCTATTAAGATATTAGGCCCTAAATCCATAATCTAAATCAGTGATTTTCAATGTAAAAAAAAACAGATAAAAATAAATTTTATACCTTCTATATTTATTGTTAAGTGAAGAAAAAAAATAATCTTCAACTACATCACTTGACAAAGTTACCGTAACGTTGTGACAATGTTTGCAATGAGCGGTCAGTTTCGGCTTAAGAAAAGAATCCATTGCAACATTAGAAAAAAAGTCGCCACAGTGTCACATATACCTCAACCAAAATACAATCTATCTGCAACATTGCGAGAACGTCCTGTTTTAGCTGGGTAAGCCTCTACTTCCAGTTCAGGGATGAATATTAAGTCCTGTCACAGATGTTTAAATATTATACACGAATTGTAATCAGTATCTGTCTATATTTCTGACACATGGAACAGTGGATAAAGGCGTTAGTTAGATCCAGTGACAGGACCCAAACAGTGTGAGTTCAATACCTGGTTAATGCAGTGGAGAACTTGGAGAGGGGAATTAAAAGGAGATAACTGACATCCATTAGACATGGCATGTGGAACTAGAACAGTCTACCCCAGTGAGCGAAATAAAAGGTTCAGTTCGACATTCCAACCACCTGAAGAAGACCAGAGCGTACAACGGCAAAACTTTGTGATAAAAATGGCGACAAAGATGAGGACAATAGTCCGAATAATGTAAATAGTGAAGTATAATCAATAAACCTAGAAATTAAAAAAGAAAATACCTATATACCACAACATCTAATTTACACCTTTGAAGAAATGCTCTTGGGCGATATACAGTGATCTCATAAAATGTCCTGTTCACAAAGAGCATCAGCAAAAATCCGTACTAAATTCTGTTTACGTATAATGTTCATTTTCTCAATTAAACTATTTTTCTGGTCACAGCTAACAAACGTTACCACAAAGTTTCTGCAACGTTATATAGAAACTGTTACGTTACCGTGTAACGTTGCAAATGCGTTGCCTTGTAACATTACATTAACAGAATAAGGATAATCATTTCCAGGAAGATATTAGAACGTGCGCCTTATACATATGGTTAATTGAAGAAATAGTATACTGATAGTATTTGATCTGTGTGTGGGGATGAGTTACCAGTTTGGGGACAGGAAGATAATTGATTACAACGTTACTGTAATGTCACTACAACGTTATAGACGACTGCTCAGGCACATTTTATGTTTGTTTAATGCCCACAGAGCTGACCTCTGGGTTTTTTAAAGCTATTCTGAGATGACCTTAGTTACAGTTTCTAAGAGTGAGCAGATAATCTGATGCGATCATCAGTTTGGATAAGGCCATTATGCTGTAAACGCTCACGATGACTTGCAACTTTGTGCTAGTACAACCATCGACAGCTTTCGAACGGTACAGTTTATTCAATTACAATTATAAATTGAGTGAACTCGTGTTAAGGTTTGCAGACACTTTTCAAGGGACTACACATTGTGATCGCCTCCTCTAGATAAAACATCAAGAAATCATCTTCCTGAAAAATTGACTATGCTGAGATTTGAACCTGGTTCTCCTGATCAGAAAGCGAACGTTCTAATCACTCAGTCGCGTACCTATAATTTATGCATACATATATGCACAATGACCGACTGGCTGCTTGTTTTCGAGTATATTCGTTTGCTAGGCTAGCTAGTTAATCCCTTTTGCAGACAACTGCTCAGGCACATTTGTGCTTCATCAACATCTACACAATCAAGCTCTAGTTTATATTGTGATTAATCTAGCGTGACCGGTAGTCGAACAAGTCCAGTACGCTGAAACCCTCGGTGATGATAACTTGAGTCTTCATTCTAAGACAACCACTGACAACTTTCAAACAGCCCTGTTTCTTTGTTTAACTCATAAAACTTAAGTGAACCCGTAATATGTTTTTCCGGAACTTTCTCACGGCTCTGCAAATTGGGATCGTTTATCCTCGTCGATATTGTCAAGAAGTCACCAAAGTTGACAAATCAACCATAGTGAGATTCGAACTCGAGGCACCCATTACATACATACATACATACATACATACATACATACATACATGCATGCATATATACATACATAAACATGAATTGGAATAAACCATCTGCTTTTTAGCACAAAGCTGCAGAAGTGTAACACCCAGCAATGGCCCCGGGGATAAATCATTAACCATAGCTTTTCGGCTGGCGTTCCTCTTTATCTACACTTATATAATATATTTATATTATAGAGCGGATGATGAAAAGTTCTCGGTTCAACCAGGATGGAATTACCCAAAACTCCTGAGTTTTTTTTTTTCAGATTTTGGGGAAAGGATTGGATCGAGAGATTTTCAGCACCCACTTCTATACATAAATCTAATATACAAAGGGGAATAAAGAAAGAAAGAAAGAAAGAAAGAAAGAAAAAATAAAGAAAAAAGAAATAAGGAAGAAGTAGATAAAAACATAGAAAACTTGTAAATGTGCTAAAGAGGTTTGAAAGCAGAGAATTTTCAATAAAATTAAAGCCTGAAAAGAAGAAAATGGCGAAAATTTAATTTCCGGTTTCTAAGATAGATGGGCACAGAAAAAAAAAAAAAAAAAAAAAAAAAAAAATAAAAACAAGCCAACAAAACCAAGGCTCCCCCCGCCACCAAAAATAAAAATAAAATAAAACTAAAATAAAAATAAAAACACCGCTTTTATGTGATAGAAAATCACAAGTATTATTTTGACCAGTTAGAACAAAGTTGGTAGAATTTTATTCACTTTTTTGCCGTCGGCCAACTTCAGCTTGATGAACGTTTTGAATGTGTGTCTTACTCGTTGTAAGTAATAAATACGTCGAGAGTTATGGTCTTTGACCAATTAGAGATTACAAGAGAGAACACATTGATCAGAAGAAAACATCTGTTTCACTCAACGGGGAAAAAAGAGCGTAAAGGAGAAGTAAACAATCCGGCGATTTGTCTAAAAGAGAGAGGAAGGGAAGTGGAGGAGGAGGAGGAAGAAGAGGAGGAGGATCAGTAATAATGGACACTACTCATGAGAACAAATCGAAAAAGTGAAAACACATACACACACACATATATATATAACGACAAATATATAATTTTCATTGGATTATTTATGCACATGAGCCAAAATACGTGAGTGTAGAAATATGGAGAATGTACAGGAGATGATTTGAATGATCAGTGAACTGTGATGACCACCCCAAACCAAAAGAAAAAAACTTCTTGCCCACCCACGTAATTAAATAAGGGCTGTTTTCAAAGATGAATTTGCTATAAAAATATTTTAACCATCTACATTTTGAAATTACCTTAAACAAAAAGATATCATGTCCTACGTGGCCTTATGATCACTTAAGTCGTGAAACTGACAATCACCATATCACCATGGGATGTTGATTTCTATGTCCACAGTCTGCCTGCCTCTCTATCTACCTATCTATCTGTGTGTGCGTGTGTGTTGCTCCGTTTTGGAGAGTAGGCCGAAGCTGGCTTTAAACCGGAGTGAGAGAGGTAAGTCGTCCGTGCGTGATATAATGCGAAGTGGAGTTAGGGCTGACGCTTAAACAGCAGTTCTTTATTGTTTGATATTGGTCTATTATTAGACATAAATCTACTCCCGTGAAATATAGGCGACAAAATAATATCAAGATATATTTGTGATTTGAGAATCAGATACAAATTCGCTCAAGTCGGGGGAGACCAACAGATCTATCTATCTATCTATCTATCTATCTATCTATCTATCTATCTATCTATCTATCTATCTATTATTTTTCATAAATATCAATCTATCGCAGTCTCTTTCTAGTTAGCTATTCTAATTAGACTAAAGTATTCAGACAATGCTGCTAACCATTGCCTCACAGCGAGTCACACTTTATTTGTTAACTTTAACTTCCACTGACACAGGACTGTTCAATTATCAAGAATCAGTTGTACTGATTACTGAGATTAGCGTGTTAATTATTTCACAACATCTATCCCTAATAGCTTGGTGGTAAAGATAATTCCGTATTTACCACCATCACTTGTAGCTGCTGTTCAACTACAAAGAAAAGTAAAATTTTCGATTGCTGATTTCCTGAATTAGGTGGACTTTCTTATTAGGCAAGCACAATTTTACCATGTCTTCAATAGTCCCCACATTAATCTATATGAAAAATATGAAAATTATATGTTCCAAATATTCAATGATACCTAGCAAGAGTGGCGAGTTGAGAAGTTCACCCCATTGAAAGCCGTTAAAACTGGAACTTTGCAACAGCAAAGGTTACTACACTCTATCTGAAGTTATTAAGCAAATTATATAAACTTCAATAATTCAAATTTGGTTTGGAAAAAAAGTCAAATTGTAAACAATCAATTGAGATGTCAAAACAAAGCCTTAGTTAAAATCTTAGGTAATATTAATATGTATTATTGAAATTATTGAAGTTATTTGATGTATTCTAAAAAACTGTCGTCTGAACTTAGACAAAATCTAATAATCACATTTTACTTCAATAAAATGTAATCAAAACCATCAAAATTAATCAACACCTATAATAGAACAAATGACAAACACATATGATAAATCTTTGAATCTTTTACATTTTAATATAGTGACCTTTCTTCTCAATAACAGCCAGTAATTTATTATCCATTAATTTTGCTAATTTTCAATTTCCGATATGGTAATTTTAGGTCTGCTTTTCTGCTATATTGTTCGCCACCTTCATATAATTTCATCTTCACAATTGACCATAGATTTTCGATCGGATTCAGATCAATATTTCATTATCTTCTCTCCTGCAAATCTTTTATGCTCAAAGAATTCACGGGCAAGCTAAGATACATGAAAAGGAGCATTGTCGTGTATAAATACACACTTCACATTGAAATTGCAAGACTAGGACTTGTACAATGCAAAGAAAGTCTTGTTCATAAAGTCGCAATAGCTCTGTTCAGTTTAACGCCTTCATCGATATTGAATGGCCCAATAATTGTTTGGTCGATAATTCCAGACCATTACATAACACTACCGCCTCCTTGTTACCTTCTTTTAGCCACAGACGCGACTGAATTAGATAAAATCCATACTTTGGCCCATACATCAGCTCCATCGATGATCTTTGAAAAGTTCCTTTGATATCTCCAATATGAACATTCCCTCACTCAATAACATTGTTATTTTCTGTTTTTCAGCAGTTATTAGATCCTTACCTTTACTCATGTTTCCACATATATACTGTTAGATTAGAGTTCTCAACTTATATTTTCAACAGCTTTCTTTATCGTTCGATGTTCTTTGCAAAGTTCCTTTAATATTTCCAATGTGAACATTCCCCTCATTCAATAACTTTGTTATTTTCTGTTTTTCAGCAGTCGTTCCTTTCTTTAACCCATGTTTCAACATATATATTTACTGTTTTAATTAAAACACTTGCGGCACAAGGCCAAAGGGGAAATGGGCAAAGGCTGGTCGACACTTTCTATCCTAGAACTCAGTCAGTTATGTGCCATACATGATACACGCTTAGGCGATCATGTATCTTTCGATACATGACTGATGAGGCAGATTTTTTTTCCCGCAGTAGGTTGCCATTTCTTTCTGCGGTAGACCAGTTGCCATCGAAGGCTATAGAATCCGGTCTGTCCTGCTATTTACTCGTAGCTTGTGGGTGGTGAATAAGAGGATTCATACCTTTCCCTTTTGACACATAAGTAATGTAATGGTATCGACTGGAATTCGAACTCGGCTCTCCAATTGCTCAATCCAAGACGCTATCCATTACTCCACCGTGCCTCCATTCATTCATTACAACTTGCTCATCCACCACAAAAACTGATCCCTCACTATTCAATACTACACATACCACAAATTCACAGGGAATAGTTCAAATGTCTTTTTTTTCCATTTTTTTATATAAAAATATTTGCTCATGAAATGAGAGGAAAGTGAATGGACCCAGAAAACGAAACTAAAGTATAACAAAATGTTCAAAATAAACTTAACAGATATTAGTAGGACCCAACCACCCGACAAAAATAATAAAAGTGGCCCCTGTATCCTGCATTTAGACAAAATCAAGAAGCGCACTCACTAACGGGGATGGAAGGATAAAAAAAAAATGACGGAATTCGGGTAAAAAACAAAACAAAGGTTGACCCAGTCGAGATGAGGGACAAAAAAACAAACTGGGGACATTGGGATCTCGACATGGATCATAACAAAAAAGAGAGCTGGGAACAAGCCAGGAACAAGATTTACTCACAAATCAAGTGTGTCCCCATTTACTCGCACCAATCACTTTTACCCGCCTTTCGCTGAAAGACCAGAAAGAGCGCAGCTCGGTCGCCGACAAGCCGAGCCACTCACAGAGAGGATCCTTCGCGCCCCTTCCTCTAATTCCTTATACAATAGTCTCTTAGGCCGTGAAAGTTCAGTGGACCGAGTAATGGCCCGCAAGACCGTTCGACACTCTCTTAGGAAACTCGACTGATTCCGAGGCTTACTACGGCACTCAGCCCTAGAAACCGGAGGAGTGATGGTAAGACTAGGAAGGTGTCCATAACACTTCCCTCCAAAATCGTCCTTTCTCAACGCGCGGGCTAGGAAAGCCAACCTCGAGGCTCGCCAAGTTTGGCAATACCACTCCCATCCATGATACGGAGGCTGGACATAAACTTCTCTGCTGACCTGATGCTTGCAATCACTCGACAAGCGTGTGAGGAGCAAGCGCTCGATCGCCTTCCTACGGTCTTCACAGATAGGGTGTAGAGCCAATCGGTAAAGGATGAGAGGAAAGACGTACGTAGTTCACGCCCCACCTTTACCCTTCTAGACAATCGCCTTCGGACCGTTTCGATAAGATATCCTTGCTGAAGTTTGAGAGATATTTTTGAGAGACAGTTGAATAGTCGCAACAATAACCATATTACTGACGACGTCATTGTTTTTTAAAGGCGCCAATTCACACCATTTTTAAGTCCTTTTTAAAAACTAAACGACCATAAAATATAATTTTACAGATTAAAAAAGGTAAATTAATGCTTAAAAGTAAACCTCAGAGACCGGGAAATGGCCAGTAAGGACGTTCGACACTCTCCGGGGAAACTCGACTGATTCCGAGGCTTACTACGGCGCTCAGCCCTAGAAACAGGAGGAGTGATGGCAATAAGAATAAACTGTACCGATAAAGAATTTAAAATGAGTAAAAGTATGAAAGGAAGAAAAGAACAAAAGAAAAGTAAAATTAAATACGATAAAACAATTTCTTATTACATTCTTTTACAAATTTTACTTTGGTTATTTAAACTGTTTTTCTTCCTCGAATCAACAGTTGAATCATTAATCTTTTGTAACAGAAACGCATGGATCAGAAGGGTTTATGTTACTTCATCACTGAAAGTCTCTCTTACACGCGATGAACGCTTTTAACTTGACACTTTGTAAACAAGTATTTTATCTTGGTAATTCCCCAAGAATTAAACGTCTTAATCAAAGCGAGTAAACAAGTGTTGTTTGTTTATGTTGCGAAAAATAACCAATATTCTTTACGCTGCATAGGGATTATAGCTTAGTCGTTAAGCATTGAATCTCACGTCTTTTATTTGAGATCTTTTTGCTATCAATCTTTTTGCTAACACGAACAGAACGGAAAACTAAATGATTTCTGCAGGGTACCCCACAAAAAACAGGAAATTTTAGATTTAGTATATGATGAAAAAATTTAACATATAACAAAATACTTTTTTTTTGTTTGAACACCATATCTAACATTTGTGTTTTTGTTCTATTTTTTAAGGTACTAATTTCTATCATTTGCTTTAGTTTCCAATAATTTTAACAAAAATTCAAACAGTTAAATAAACTGTACCAAATTTCTTGGTCTTTGTGGGGCACCCTGTAATATCATAAATATAAAACAGAACAAACTTAAAAAATGATACGCAAAAAAATCAAAACAAAAAAGCAACAAGAACTAACGTCTACAAAGAGACAAACGATTGAAACCTTACTCTGTTCTACTAGTTAGAATTATAATGATTCCATCACTATTTCTTGCTAAATCGCAAATTTAGGCGAATTAATTTATCGAACAAATCAGCATCTCTATCTATAAAAGGCAGATGTGTGTGTGTGTGTGTGTGTGTGTAACGAATGCACGACCGCAATTTTTGACGGATTTGCACCAAAATTTACATGCACATTCTCCAAGTTAGCGGAAAAGGCCAAGGCCGACTTTGTATTTCCCAACTCCCATCGATAGTGGAAATATTCGATATTTTCATGCTTCTACGGCAGTTTTCATGTAGTTTGCGGCCATTTTCTACTGGTCAGAGTGAGAGCCAATAGTTGGCTGCCACGAATAGGCAGGAAGAAGCGTGTGACCCAACAGCTGACTGACACGAATGTTAACTAGCATGCTAGCATGCAAAAAAAATCGATAGCTGCATTCGTCACAAGTGGGAAAAATTTAAATCTGCATAGCACTTTACTCCAATTGGCTCATTCGCTTGCTTAAACTCAACGTTGATTCTGATTCCGCAGAACTGGGTTGGGTGTGAAAAAGTATTTGTTGTTAACATTCTTTTTTCATTCGGTTTTTCCAGTTACGAGTCATTTTTAAAAGCTGATCGTTTTGTATTCATTTTGTTTAGTTCTTTTTTCGTAACAGATTTAATGTTTAGTATAGAGCTTCGAAAAAATTCGCAGTGTGAGATAGGAAAGAAGTAAGTCATGTAGAAACATCAGCACGGCAAAGGGCACCCCTTTAAAGGCAAGGAAGGGCAAAAATATTTTAAGTGAAGTGATAGCGATTGCTGTATGAGTCGTACGATTTTTGAATCAAGCACAGGCAACGCCGGGCCATGCTGCTAGTAAATTAATAAAAAAGATAAAAAAAAAAAAGATAAACCCGACGGCATGCTTTTAATAGATGCGGCAGTATAATATAAGTAATGGCGGTTTAACAAACATACTATTATTTTATTTACATTATTTACGCGCAGGCTATTGTCCTTATGTTTGTTGTTGTTATTACAACGTTTCAGTCATTCTGTCCTCCGGGCTTCATCAGGTGTATTCGGGGAAGAAACAGGAAATTTCGAACCGAACACTCTATTCAATCTAAGGGGGTAATTTTCTCCTTCCATTTTCCATGTCTAGAGATATCTCGTCTAGGTCTTATTATAGTCTGGCTCACCCCATTTTCATTGCCCGGCACAGGGATTGAACTCACTGTTACGATTTTACTAAATTTACGAACCAACTACTGCCCAAGTGAAGTAAATCGTTGGTTTATACTTACTTATTGTTTTTCTTTTCTTTTTTTTTTAAATATCTTAACATTATTTTTTTTAATTTTTTACTTATAATTTGATAATTTACAATAATGAATATTCCATTCTGGAGTCATCAGGAGATAAATGTTCCAAATACAGACGAAATAAAGATGTTAATCTCTTACCGGTGTCCAGACCATCAGAGTATAAAACGCGGAATAATTTTTGTAGATCTATTGGAAAAAAAGTGCAACATATAGCAGGAAAGAATTGATGATGATGATAATGATTCTTCTTCTTCTTCTTCTTCTTCTTCTTCTTCTTCTTCTTCTTCTTCTTGTCCTGGATATGAAGATTAACTACATTTAGCAACAAGGCCACTGATTGGGAGATTGGCGGTTTTGAGGAGCGTAAAACCACCTCTTAAGTGCTGTGGTTCTCTGACCCTGGGTGGTAGTACCTGCTAGGGTCCCAACTATAGGCAAATAGTGAACTCCAAAACAGAAACCAACAGTACATTTTTATAATATCATGAGCAACAATACATTTTTATAGCAAAAATGACAATCAATGCAACACTATAAAAAGACATTTTCTAGTAAAATTACCAACCATACATTTTAGGATCTACAGGCAATAAGTCTAAAAAAACATACCTTTACCCTGAAAGTGTAAAATTACGCATAAAATATCTGTAGTTGAAAGCATAAAATTACGTGCATAATATTTAGTTTTCGGCATTAAATAAACCATGTAGGTGTTGATATGCCGCTAAACAAAACAACCAACCAACAATATCTATTTATAGTAAAATTACTAACAATGTATATTTAAAGCAAAATGACTAACACTACATTTTATCTGTAATTGAAGGCATACAGTAGCGTTCAAAATAGAGGGTGAAAATAAAAATGCGCAAGTTTTAATGTTATTTAAAATTGACCAATCGGGTAATGATACGTTGTTTATTTGTAATACATAAGTGTATATAAGCTGTCATTTGTTTTAACAAATCATTTTCTGGAAAATATATGAAAGCTTAGTTTAAAGTGTTGACTGGAGATTCTGAAGCTATATTATATTACTCATTATAGTGCACCAGCAACGATGAGAACTTGTAAAACAAGGAACAATTTAAACAGGAATCTTTTTGTTCTATCAATAATTAATGCTAGAAAAGTTTGAAACCAAATGACACTGCATGATATTCCTTCAAGTGGGAGACATTCCTTAGAAGCTGAGCACACGTCAAGTTAAGGATAGTCTGTCAATAATTTCATGTGCAACCTTGGTTATACAACAAAATTTAAGAACAATTGAAAATTTGTTGTAATTTCATAGACCCCATTTCATATCAAATTTGTTTCAAAATATACGTTGTTGTTTTCAAAATTGCTTACTTTGCAATATAATGGTTTTAAAATTTGCATTCATTTATTTTCACCCTGTATATTTAGTCGAAGCCATATAATTATATTCAAATATTTAGATTTCGGCATTAAGTAACGCATAGAGGTTGATATGCTGCCAAATAAAATTAATCCACCAACCAACCATACAAACAACATGAAATAACTCGTCCATGGCAATCGATATAATATCCTACAATTCCTTAAAGAACTACAACGTAAATCACACATATCACCGCGTGTAGTAACCATTTAGTAAATATGTATATGCACAAAAGCTGAGTATAATATACCATGTATTCAATTGTGAAAGCAGAATAACATATATCATATTTTTATTACTTCAAAGCTCCAAAGAAAATTAAATTTCGACATTAAATCACCCACAAGGTGTTGATATGCTGTTAAACAAACAAATCATTCTTCTTCTTCTTTGTAGCTCTGAGCAATGTCTGTTCTACCAACCATTTACACAAGGTATGTTACTAGCTGCTTTCCTCTGTTCATTTTTGCATTCAGAATATCCTGTGAGTGTTAAATTCTCCAAACTCTCTTTCTTCACTAATTGTCCGAGAAATTTCAACTGTTTCTTTCTGATTCTAAATATAAGAGTCCTTTTAATTTTCATTTTTCATAAATTTTCTTTGTTGCTTACATGCTCTATCCATGATACTCTCAGTAGCCTTCTGTAAAACCACATCTCTGTTGCCTCAAGTCTTCTCTTCATCTGTGAGCAAATTGTCCAGCATTCACGGCTATATATATATATATATATATATATATATATAAAAGGAAATATGTTGTAGTGGTTCCAACGAGAGAAAAGTATGTATATATATATATATATATATATATATATATATATGGACTGATATTACTTGTCAGTTCAGCGCTCTTTTATTTAGGTGTCGCATTTTCCGGCCTCTGTTAAAACACATCCTTGATATTTAAGTGTTTGTACTGGCTTGATTTTTGTTATTTCAGCTCTCTATTTGTTTCTGATGATATTTTCCAGTTTCTTAATACTTTGCTTAGCTTTTGGGAGGCATATTTTTCTATTGGAATACGCCTTTAGATTTTAGTGTCACATTTTCTGTCATAATTGATTGATTTGTTTTTCTTTTTACAGCTTATCAACCTTTCGCGGGTTATTTAAAGTCAGAAAATATTTCTAGATTGTAAGAATTCTTGGAGATAATAGTGATTCACTGATACAAGTATTATTAATTAACCCATAGCGGGAGGAGAAAAGGTAGATTTCCCAAAAGTATTTGAGCATGTGGATATCCGACTGGAATTGAAACTCAGATTTCCTATTAACAGTTCTGAGTCATAATCCATTAAGCTATTAGTACATCCAAGCTTACAGCAACTTATATTCCCAAGCAGTCACCTATCTAATTACAGACCAGGCTCGACATTGCTTAACGTCGGTGAACGTACGGGAATCGGTGTGATATACCTATTAACCGGCGTCATCAGTTAAAACAATTTTCAGATAGGTAAAGTTCTGTACTTGATATTGGAAACGCCAGTTCGTAGATCTCATACTGGACTTTTTCTTTAGCTGACAAGTTATGAATTATGATTCCCAAAATCTTTCCGATATTCGAGATGGAAAATAAAAGTAATAAAATAATAATAAAGACAAGGATTCATTATTTTAAATGCATTCATAACAACTGAGAAAAATACATATGTGGGCTGAGAAATATATATATATATATATATATATATATATATAGGTCTGTGAATGTGCGGATATGCATCTTTGGCAGCGTCGAGTTAATTCGTCTGCGAAATATACACATGGATGCACAATACTTACCATATAGACTTAAGTGACCCGCCCAAACATCTATGTTCAGTTTCGAGTCAGACTTTCTTATTTAAATAATACGAACAATGAATGGAAGACATGTTTACATGACAAGCCACAGTCTGCTCCCTGTAATCATTTAGTTCTATAAATATTAAGAGGAGAAATTTGCACAAAGCAAGGCTGCAACAACTGATGGATCAATAAATCGAAGGCCAGTTCTCGAGTGAATTGGGTTCTTATCCAGTTTGACCTATCCTTGGTATTCGAGGAAAATGCAGGTTATATTGCTTCCTTTGGATCTGGGCCAGACATTTCGTCGTTAAGTTTTCGATAGTCGGGTTTTGCGAAGATTGCCAAAATAAAAGAAGGCCCAACGAATGTTGAACCTTCACACAGTTAAAAATTCTATGCTTTACTTCTCTCTGTATGTGTGTGTGTGTGTGTATGGACGCGCGCTTTTACACACACACACACACACACACATACAGACACACACACATATATATATATATATATATATATATATATATATATATATATATATATATATGTGTGTGTATGTGTGTGTGTGTGTGAACCTGCATCCACCTTTGTAGGGGAAACTACAATTTGATCAACTTTACTACTAGTAACAGAGTGTTAAAGCATGCTGGAAATCAGACATCTCTATCTAAATATTTTTTAGCATTTGAAGGAAATGAATAAAACACCAAAAGCAAAATGGAAACTTATAAACAAAATTAGAACTTGTAAAACTTGGGATGACCCATGCCTTTATTTTATATATATATATATATATATATATATATATATATATATATATATATATATATATATATATATATATATATATATATATATATATATATATATATATATATATATATATATATATATATATATATATGTATAAGTATATTTCCATTCACCAATGTTTGGTTAAATAATTTAGAAGTATTATGTCTATTTATTTCAGTTTTAATCCTTTCAATTCCAAGAATTATTTTCTTAGTGACTGGAAAAAATTGATTAAGAAAAATTCCAAAATTTTCTTACAAATAATTTTTATTTTCCCAAGAATATTCAATCTTTTCTGAGACCATCTTAAGGGGTTGCATATCTATGGATGTGTTATGCGTCAACACCGTAAATTAAAAAAAAAACCGTAAAGTAAAATTAATTTTTTACCTCTAGACAAGGTAGGTAAATTATGTGGATTTATGAAAAATTAAAAAATATTTAAAGATTTTTAATTATACTATTTTAATTTAGTATTTTTTATATAACAATTTACTGCTAAAAACATTTAAGAAATTTGATATACTTTTAGTTGATATTATTTATCTTTAGCCGTAATTTTATGATATAAAGGGCTTCCAGAATTTAAAATTTTTTGTTTATTATTATCTTGATTGAGCACTGATGTATTTTCAACTAATATCTATCTAAACTGTGAATGTAGATATGAGTGTCCATTCAAATGTTCTGAAATTGAACTATGGTCGTTCAAATGAAACGTAAGCCTTCTCGTCACCGTCGTTGTTGTAAGACTATCACATGTATTAAGATTTTTATCAGAGATGCAATCTCCCAAAGGACAATTAAAATGATATACAATGTTGGCAAGGCACTAGTTGACGGAGAAGGGTTGTTATTGTTGACTATGTTGGTTGTATTAAATTTAGTATAGTTATAATTAATTTTATTTTTTTTACTTGTGTCAGTGTGGAATCTTGTTTATGAGTCGTTTTAGAATTTTTCCTCCTGCTTATGGTTAGAATGCATTTGATTACGATATAGTAATTTGATACGTTTAGAGTTATTTGAGGACGTATTATGTTCATTCTTATTTATGTTAATATTCACAATAGCTAATGTGTTCCTCAACGATGTAATTACGAAAGTTATTATTAATGAAAATTTGTTTAATATTTTTAAATCAGTATAGAAAAGCTTTCTTGTTGAAGAGTTAGCTTTTTCATGATTTATTAAGTTTCATATAATAGCTATTTCGTAATATATATATATACATATGTATGATATATATATATATATATATATATATATATATATATATATGTGTGTGTGTGTGTGTGTGTGTGTGTGTGTGTGTGTTTGTGTGTGTGTGTGTAAAAATATATAGAAAATAGGAAAGAACGTGTTAGGTAAATAATCCAAAGTTCTTTAGTATTTTTTTTGTTATTATTTTCAAAATAGTGCTCGATACAAAAGTATAGCATAAATATAATTATTTATTTAAAAATATGATTCCAACGCTACATAAGAGTTCTCATGTTTCCAAACAAGAGCTCTTGTTTTGAAACATAAGAACTCTTATGTAGCGTTGGAATCATATTTTAAATAAATATATATATATATATATATATATATATATATATATATATATATATATTAATATTTAAAGAGATTTTTATTCAGTTTTTCTCGTGTCCTTACAATTATTCTTTCCATAGTGTTTATTGTCAAGAGTGATTTCGGATAATACTTTTTAACCCTAGAACTCTAACCATCAATTAAAGTTATACCACTACTAACCATGGGTATATCATACCCGATTTTGATAATATCAAAAAAAATTAAATATAAATCTTTATTTGAAATATTTTACATACAGGCACTTCAAACTTTGTACTTTGAGTTAACATTAATAGGAACTGAAAAACATATTATTTAGGTAAGAAAATCAGGTACTGAAAATTGTAATTAAAAATAGGAAAATTTGCGCTGTGTACTATATACCCATGGTTAGTGTTCTAGGGTTAAAGACGTTTTTAAATTTGGTGGAACCAAAGATTGTTAATGTATTTGTGTTGATTCCTATACTCCCATGGGGGTAGTAGTAATTTCCATCCTATGGAATTTGTTTTTTTTTTTTCATCTCAAATGCAGCCGAAGCATTTTTCGAAAAAAGTGCTATTCAGGGCGGGATTGTTTTTTTTTTTTTATTGTCATTAGAGAAATAGCCTCCAAAAATTATATTAAAAATCAACAGATCCTAATCAGCAATATTATTTCGAAAAGAGCCTAGATATATTTTCTGTTATTCCACTAAGATTGGAATTACCCTGCTGCTACTCTCACACAAAACAGTATAGGAATCATGACTAATGCACTGACAATTTTGTTACCAGGGAGGCTACCACCCCTTGAAAGTGACAACAGTATTAGCCGAAAGGTTTCGGGTAAAAAATGCCCTGAAAAATTCATCCAGTCACGGAGATAGGTTGTGGAGAGACAAGTAAAATTGAAATAAAGGCTTACAAAATATTATTTGTTTGTCATATGCAACGGAACATTACGTAAAAGAAGGATTACTGCCGAAATATAAAATATAAATAATTGCTTCTTTCCATCCTCATTGTAGATGGTCGGGAATCATGGAAAAATGTTACAGTTTTGAATTCAGAATTGTCCTTCTCTCAGACTGGCTGTCAACCACGTCTATAGGGCACAGACTGTCATACTATTTAACCCATACCTAGGTAACTCCATGACTGCCATCGGGCAAAAAGTGACAGCTGTGAGTCACGAATCCTCGTTTCACACACACACACACACACACACACACACACACACACACACACACACACACACACACACACATATATATATGTTCATCTGTTTACTCTCGCTCTCTTTTTCTCTCTTTCTGTCACTTCTCTCTCTCTCTCCCTTCTCTCTTTCTATCTATCTATCTATCTATCTATCTATCTATCTATCTATCTATCTATCTATCTATCTGTGTGTGTGTGTAGAGAGAGAAAGAGACAGGGAGACTAACAGAGTCAGATCTCATTAATTCAAACTCCATATATATATATATATATATATATATATATATATATATATATATATACGGGTGTGCGTAAATAAAGAAAAATTTGTACAAATCAAATATATGTAAATGTCTGCATGTGCGTGTACTTTGATTAACTGAGTACGGTACAAAACCAAATGATGGAAAATGAAGGACGAAGGTAGGGAGACTGTATTTTGCCAATCTTGCTAGCTTTGAAATTATTATTAGAAATCCTGTTTTACCTGACCTTGATATCGGGACCAATAGAAAATAAACACCTACTTCAGCCACAATGTATAAATAGATGCCCATGTATTTAATCAAAAGTTTGGATTAATGAGATCTGTCTTTGCCTGTCTATCTCTCTCATTCACTCTCTCTCTATATATATATATATATATAAAGAATGAGAGATCAGACATATATATATATATATATATATATATATATATATATATATATATATATATATAATTATTTATTTAAAAATATGATTCCAACGCCACATGATATATAGATATATTTTAAGACATTTTTACATATATTTACATTTTTTAAGACATTTTTACACATATATATTTTAAGATATTTTTACACACACACACACACACACACACACACATATATATATATATATATATATATATATATATATATATATATTTTAAGACATTTTTATGTTTATACATTCTTTTTATAATTAAAATGATTGTCGGACTTTGTCCATTTCATATATATATATGTGTGTGTGCGTGTGTGTGTGTGTTACATATAATTTTAAGGAATTCTATATTTATGGATAAAAGTGCTCAGTATCAAGAATAGAGTGTATGCATATATAAAAATGGACATGGTCTGAAGTTTGCGTCCAAGCATGAAACAGACTGTCGCCTCTTGATGTTAACTTCAGTGCCCATTTTATGCACATCAACACTCGAATACATGACATTTCCGAATCAAATTTGCTAAAAACATACAGAATAAATAAATAGTGTATTTATAGGTAATAGGTAAATAAACAAATATATAGCTAAGTTGAATGCTGATGGAGAATCTGTTGTAGTAGCATTCTGTAACGCCAGATAAACGGTAACCCACGTATTGCAAAATTCAGACGTATTCACAGACAAATCGAAACGTAGTAAATGGTTCTTTCAATCTGTTTTTCGCTTTCTTTCTCACTATGGTTCGAAGATACTTCGCAAAGAA
Organism: Acanthosepion pharaonis; assembly: GCA_903632075.3. Taxonomy (NCBI): domain Eukaryota; kingdom Metazoa; phylum Mollusca; class Cephalopoda; order Sepiida; family Sepiidae; genus Acanthosepion; species Acanthosepion pharaonis. Next base: position 591,418 of record CAHIKZ030004617.1, on the reverse strand, counting down.
ATTTGAAGCTAATCAAACTTAGTCACATACAGGCTTGCTACTCCTCGTCTCCCTAAATAATCTAACATACACACAAGGAAATGCACTGACAGAAACAGTGAATCCGAAATCCACACGCAAGATTTGATAACCTCCTATATTTTTCATTTGTCTTCTCTGATTTACATTTGCAATTACATTGGGAACAAAGTATATAAAAAATACAGACGTTTACTCAAATCTTTATGAATACGTTTACACGTGCTCTCTCTCTGTCTCTCTTCCTCTATCTCATACGCATCCGATGATATCTATCTATCTATCTATCTATCTATCTATCTATCTATCTATCTATCTATCCCATTCTATTCGTTATCTATCATTCTATTTCTTATCTATCTATCTATCTATCTATCTATCTATCTATCTAATATTGTTTTATATCTATCTCATTCTATTCGTTATCTATCTATCTATCTATCACGTTTCACTTCTATCTTTCATCGGCTTTTTAAGTAATTTTCATTCTCTCTCTTTACAATATAAGATTAAATGCACACACACACGCGCACACAGAATGAGAGGGTGGCACAGAGAGAGAGAGAGAGAGAGAGAGAGAGAGAGAGAGAGAGAGAATATCTATAAACTCTTGCCTTCAGCTATCTCATATACGCATATGCTCGATTACATATGCATTCTGAATATGTACCTTCTTATTCTTTCATTAATCTCGTCTACACACAAACGCACATACACACCACCCAAATGAACACTCACACATTTGCATGGACAAGCACAAATCTCAAGGTTACATGCATAGATACTCTGGCAATAACATATACTCGCTTTCGTTTACATACTCTATTGCTATCACTAAATATATTTTAATATATCATACATACACACACACATACAGCCGCACATAGTTTTAATGCTTATATATCTATATCGAATATGTATCGTTGATATATTTTCACGTGACAGCTTTTTCGTCTGTACGTCATTGATTGTAGACAGGAGTGTAAGTGTCTGTGTATGGATGTGTATGTTTATGTACGGTTTATTAGATTCTGCATGGTCATGTGTGTATGGAATCAATTATATATGTACATAAAAATGGATCTATTAATATTTACATATATATAAGATGTTTCGAAATAGCTGCAAACTTGATTCTTCCATTTACATTTCTAAAAATAATTGTCAGCAGTGAGCACATTCTTTTTTTGGGTTATTGCGAATAGTGAGATTAAAGAAATTATAGTAATTCCTAAGTTGGCTGACACACTTAGGAGATTAACACTTATCTTTTGATTGAACTAAAATAGAATCGGAAATAATAGACTTTTTTCTATCTTAACATACACTTGGACTATTCTCCTAATATTTGTTATTATTACCTTACATTATTATTATTATTATTATTATTTTTATTTCCTTTGATTTCTGGCGTTTACACATTTCTTTCCGGGTCCCGCCCAGGGACCTAAGGTTAGAAATGGCGTCATGACACTTTCCACTGACAGAAAAAAAAAGAATTAAATTACATAGGTTAAGCCCTTCGTAAGGTGTGGGATGTACTTGTCAGAACAATTTTTTGTATCTCCTTGAGGCATGGACTTCCAGGAATCCCTTCAATTAGTCTACTGCAATCTTTTCCAACCAGTCCTCGGGCTCCAACTACAACAGGGATTGTTGATGTTCCCATATGCCACATTTTCGAGATTTCTATTTCAAGGTCCTTGTACTTTGACAACTTTTTGAATATCTTCAAAGATACATTGCAGTCAGCAGGGACTGCCATATCAATAAGGAGGCATCGTTTTTGTTTGTGGTCTTTAATAACAATATCTGGCCGGTTGGCCTTGATTGTTCTGTCAATGTGTATTGTGTAGTCCCATAGAATTGTAACAGGTCCTATCTCCGTAACCGGGTATGGGTGGTGTTCATACCAGTTTCTTTCAGTTTCCTTCCCGTAGAAGTTGCAGATTTTCCAGTGCAGATATTGGCCCACTCTGTCATGTCGAGTTTTATATTCAGTGGGTGCCAACACCGTACAACCTGATACAAGATGATCAATCGTTTCTGGATATTTATCTGCATTTTGGGCTGACACAATATTTTAGTATATGTGCTTGATAATTCCTAGTTAGCAAGCATTGGTCCTGCGCAGCAAGGATAAAACCTTCAGTTTCCACTTTCAACCCTGCACTACGTAGCCACTGATGGGTACGGGTTTTGTCTACGTCAGCTTGTTTGGTACGGGCAGAGTATTGGCCATGAAGTGGTTTAACTTGCCATCGTTTCTGTAGCTGGTCGGTTGCATTCGTCTTTGCTGTCTTTTTTTAGGTATTTTGCAGTTTCAGCCGGTGTATTGTGCTGTAGTTGCATCTCTACACCCATTTGAAACTCCATTTTGAATGTTCCTTGACGCATACCATCATCCAGTCTTCTGTAGTTTCCAAATATCTTTGGAGGCCAATTGTTGTAGTTTTGTAGGACAGTTCTAGTTGAACTAATCCACTGCCTCCTTCGGATCTGGGCACATACAGACGATCGACATCAGCTTTGGGATGATGCATGCCATAGCAAGTGAGAAGCTTTCTCGTTTTGGCGTCCATTCGCTTAATTTCAGCTATGGTCCAGTTAAGGACATTAAAGCTGTATTGCACCACAGGGACAGCCAATGTGTTTATGGCTGATATCCTGTTTTTTGAGTTTAGCTCAGTATTTAGTACCAGACATACACGCCTGTAGTACTCTTTTCTTATTTTTTCCTTCATTTGAGGGTGTTGTATGCCATCTCCTTCGCTAATTCCTAGGTACTTATTAGCTTCACCATGCTCCAGTTCCCTAATCTTTGTGACAAAATCTAAATCTATTAAGGGTGTTTCTGTAATTCTACCTTTCTTGAAAGTTACTTTTGCACATTTATCTAATCCGAAGTCCATACCTATGTCGTCACTGAAGTATTTTACAATATTGAGGAGGCCTTTCAACTCATTGTCGTCTTTGGCAAATAGTTTGAGATCATCCATGTAGAGTAGGTGATTGAATATTTTCTTATTTACTTTGTAACCACAGCCACTGTTTTCAGTTCATGTGTAAGAGGGATTAAGGATAAACAAAACAGTAGGGGTGACAGAGAGTCTCCTTGAAAGATTCTACGTCGGATATTCCGACGATTGGATATGGCAGTGCCCCCGGTGTGACTAAGGTATAGTTTGGTGTTCCACATTCCCATGCTGTGCTTAAGGAAATTTAATACCACAGGGGCGACTTTGTACATTTCCAAAGTCTTAAGGATCCAAGAATGTGGAACACTATCAAAGGCTTTACGATAATCAATCCACGCTGCACTTAGATTCCTGCGTCGTCTCCTACAATTTTCCAGGATCATTTTATTTATCAGAAGTTGATCTTTGCAGCCATGTGAACCTCTTCTGCATCCCTTCTGTTCCAGCGGGAGAATGCTGTTTGTTTCGAGAAAGGAACAAGTACGGTTCGTCAGTACAGACGTGATCAACTGATACGTTGTGGAGAGACATGTTATCGGTCTATAATTTTTCGGGTCGTCTGTTTCAGTTGTTTTTGGCATGAGGTGTGTAATACCTTCAGTAATCCATTCCGGGATTTTATTGGGATTATTAACAAGCGTTGATAATGTTTTTGCAAGAAATTCATGTGTAGATGTGAGATGATACAGCCAGAAATTGAGCAACTTGTCATTTCCTGGGGATTTCCATTTTTGGGATTTCGTTAGAGCTTGCCTAACATCATCTGTAGATATATTTTCCCATTCTTGCAGAGGTGTATCCAGCATTCGTTCTTCTTCACGCCGTATCCATTCTGCATTTGGGTTATATTCCTTTGGGCTGCTCCAGATATTTTCCCAAAATGTCTGTACATTATCAATCGATGGTGGCCTGTCGACATGTATAGGTGTTTTTCCAATTTCCCTGTAAAATTTCTTAAGATCTGTTCGGAATATTTTATTTTGGCGATAGAACCTACAACGTTTTTCGTATCGTCTTGTTCTCTGCGCCTTTAGCTGAAATTTCTGCTTCAGCATTTCCTTGATTGATGGAATATCAATTAGGGATTTAATGTTATATTTCCGCTTGATCTTTTTGAATTTACGTGTGGAAATATTAGGGTTTCTGGTGAGCTCATCTAATATAGAAAGCTCACATCTGATTTGTTTTATTTCTCGAATCAGTTTGGTTTTCCAAGCTGGTTCTCTGTGTCTGTTAATTTTATTTATTGTCTTGACTCCAAGCTTCGAGTCTCTGCTAAAGCTGTTGCGTATATGACGTTGTTAACTTCTGTGATGTTTCCCGGTGGTTTATCTGTTAACAGTGTTTCCAGAGCAGCATTGTATATTTTCACGATGTGCTTGTTGGAATTCGTCATATGGATTTTCGGGAGCTGGTCTCTGTCTGACAATTGTATGAAAGTTACTCTGCTGAGTACTTGGATGACGTCATTTTTCGCTTCGGTGATTTCAGCTTCGTGGTTTTCAAGGAATTCTAACTTATTGTCACTGAAGATGACTCCAGGTACATTTTCTGGAGGACTGTAGGTTGTGTTTAAGGTAGAGTCTTGGGTTTCATTTCCTGGGAGACTATTTCGTATTTCATTCGCTTTAGCGTCCACCTCATCCTCTGTTGCATTCCTTATTTCTACATTCGTCTCAATAGAGTTTGAGTGATGGGTCAGAGTATTTTGTCTTGTATCTAATTTTATCTTATCTATTTCTGCCTTTGAGAGTCTGTTGTTTCGCATGATGTCCCAACGGACATTGGCAAGCATGTTTGGATTGAGGTTAGGTCTTATATCATTTCCCACCGTACTTCTCCATATTTGGTATGTTTGATTGGTGGTGTTCTTTGCTGGGTTTTCGAGTGCAGTGAAGAAGGATGTCATGACTTGTCGATATTCTTCGCGGCTCCATTTCGTTCGTTTACTTTTTATTAGTCGATTTGGTATTGAGTCACTTGGTCCAAGGTTGGCAATAATCCGGGTTTGGTGACCAGGTGTCTTTTCGTGTGTGGAAGAGTTTGTTCCAGTGGCAGACTTTTCGTCCTCAGACTGGTTCCTCTCTGAGCGACGCGGCCCTTGTTGTCCCGTTTGACGGCCGATCCAGTATGAAGTATTATTCGTATTCATTGAAATTGGTAGAGATGCGTTTTAACCTTGACCGCCAAGGGGTAATTATGTTCAGGTTACCAGCTGTAGGACGAGTCTCGAGGAAGATCCAAGAGCACGCCCAAACAATGAGATTGTGGGTTTATTAATATAACGAAGGTAGAATAGTTCATAAGAGTGTATGGTATTCAGTGGGGAGTCGATACTAAGTTTTAACTTGTATAAGTCCAAGTGACCACTCAAGGGGATAAATAGATTTTAGTATATAGACTTGAAAAAAAAAAACAAAGAAAAAAAAAAAAAAACAATATGATCCCTGTCAATGCGGATACATACACATGTAAATTATATATATATATATATATATATATATATATATATATATATATATATATATATATATATATATATATATATGTACATACAAGGAGAGAGAGAGAGACACAGATGTTAGTAAACATGTACACATATACGCAACGACAGAGATATGGGATGCCTAAAGTAAGAGAAAAAAATAAAAGTAAATAAATCAATAAATAAAAGTGAAAAATGGACACAGATGTCTGCTTAATGTCGGGTGGGGGGAATTGAAATATAAGTTAAAACAAAATTCCTTTGATTTCTGGTGTCTACTCATTTTTCCGGGTCCCGACCAGAGACCTCAGGTTGGAAATGTCATGACATTTTCCAGTGACCAATTAAAAAAACAAAAAAAAAACATAGAACAAAAAAAGCATATTTTACATAGATAAAGTCCTTCGAAAGTTTTGGGGTGTACACGTGAGAACAATTTTTTTGTATTTCTTTAAGGCATGGACTTCCAGGAATCCCTTCAATGAGTCTACTGGAATCTTTTCCAAACAATCTGTGGGCTCCAACTACAATAAGGATTGTTGATGTTCTGATATACCACATTTTTGAGGTTTCGATTTCAAGGTCCTTGTATTTAGATAACTTTAGATACATTGCAGTCTGCAGGGATTGTCATATCAATAAGAAGGCACTTGTTTTGCTTGCCGTTTCTAATAACAATGTATGGGTGGTTAGCTTTGATTGTCTGTCTGTGTGCATTGTGTGGTCCCATAAAATTGTAACAGATCCTATCTCCGTAACCGGATCTGGGCGGTGTTCATACCAATTTCTTTCAGTTTCCTTCCCCTAGAAGTTGCATATTTTCCAGTGCAGATATTGGCCCCCTCTATCATGCCGGGTTTTATATTCAGTGGGTGCCAATACCGTGCAACCTGATACAAGATGATCAATTGTTTCTGGATATTTATCACAGAATCTGCATATTGGTCTAACACAATATTTTAGTACATGTGCTTGATAATTTCTAGTTAATAAGCATTGGTCCAGTGCAGCAAGAATAAAACCTTCGGTTTCAGCTTTTAACCCTGCACTACGTAGCCACTGATGGGTACGGATTTTGTCTACGTCAGCTTGTTTGGTACGAGCAGAGTATTGGCCATGAAGCAGTTTATCTTGCCATTGTTTCTGTATCTGGTCGGTTACATTCGTCTTTGCTCTCTTTTTTAAGTATTGTGAAGCTTCAGTTTGTGTATTGTGCTTTACTTGTATTTATGCATCCATTTGAAAAACTCCATTTTGAACTTGTTGACTTCCTTTATTACGGAATAAAAACGCTTACTACTTTCATGTTTTTTAGCACATATCATCATCCAGTCTTCTGTAGCTTCCAGATATCTTTGAAGGCCAATTATTGTAGTTTTATAGGACAGTTCTAGTTGAACTAATTCTCTGCCACCTTCGGATCTGGGCACATACAGCTTTGGGATGATGCACGAGGTAGCAAGTGAGAAGCTTCTCATTTTGGTGTTCATTCGCTTAATGTCGGCGATGGTCTCGTTAAGGGTGTTAAAGCTCTATTGCAGCACAGGGACAGCCAAGGTGTTTATGGCTGATATCCTGTTTTTTGAATTCAGCTTGCTATTCACTACCAGACGCATACGCCTGTAGTACCTTCTCCTTCATTTGGGTATGTTGTATACTTTCTCCTTCGCTAATTCCTAGGCTTCTTTTTGTTCCAGTTACCTAATCTTTGTGACAAAGTCTAAATCTATTAAGCATGTTTTTGTAATTCTCCCTTTCTTGAATGTTACTTTCGTACATGTATCTTATCCGAAGTCCATACCTATGTCGTCACTGAAGCATTTTACAATATTGAAGAGGCCCTTCAACACGTTGTCGTCTTTGGCAAAGAGTTTGAGATCATCCATGGAGAGGAGGTGATTGAATACTTTCTTGTTTAGTTTTTAACCATAGCTTCTGTTGTTTCGTTCATGCGTTAAGGGGGATTAAGGACAAACAAAACAAAATGGGATGACAGGGAATATCCTTGAAGATTCCACGTCGGATATTCAGATGGTTGGAGATGGCAGTGCCTTTGGTGTGATTTAGGTATAGTGTGGTGTTCCACATTCACATGCTGTGCTTAAGGAAATTTACGCCCACAAGTGAGACTTTGACATTTCCAAAGTCTTAAGGATGCAGAGGTGTGGCACATTATCATAGGCTTTACGATAATCAATCGACGCAGCGTTAAGATTTATACATTGTCTCTTGCAATTTTCCAGGATCATTTTGTTTATCAGTAGTTTATCTTTGCAGCCATATGAACCTTTCCCTTCTGTTCCAGTGGAAGAGTAAATACGGTTCGTCAGGACAGACCTGATCAACTTATACGTGGTGGAGGGACATGTTATTGGTCTATAATTTTTCGGATAATCACTCGTTTTTGGCATGGGATATGTAATACCTTCAGTGATCCATTCCAGGATTTCATTGGGATTATTTAGAAGCATTGATAGAGTTTTTGTAATGCTCTTATGGATTGATGAGAGATCAGACTACATTTCCAAATGTTTTAAATTTACATATAATTTTTATATACATTTGAGGGGTAGATTTAAGCTGATGTAAGCTGAGAGAGAGAGAGAGAGAGAGAGAGAGAGAGAGAGAGAGAAAGAAAGAGAGAGAGAGAGATAGTGGGGAGGAGTATGACAGATATGGTCGAAATTAGAGGGGGAAGGGAGAGATAGGAATAATTTTAAATCTATTTTAATAAAACACCTGAGTGAGGGAGGGTGGTAAGCCATCTTCAAACATTAAACAGACTGTCACCGGTCGGTGTTGAGCTCAGTGTCCACGTTTATATGTTAAATGATAGTTAAGAAGACTATTATTGTTAGTGGGAAGTGTATCGCTACTCTGACATTCTCAGGTTGACCTTAGGGATCAGATTAGTTATATTAGTTATGTGCCATCCATAATACACGATTGGCCGATCATGTATCTTTCGATAAAGGACTGACGAAGCCGTAGGTTGCCATTTAGTTCTGTGGTATACTGGTTGCCAACCAAGTCTAAAGATCCAGTCTGTCTTGCTATTCAACCCATAGATGGGGGAAGAAAGTTATTTGTGAACCTAACGAACTCGACTGGAATTTGAACTAGGTTCTCCGAGTGAAAACTCGGAGACGATATCCATTACAACACAACGCATATCATGGGATCAGATACAAGAAAAAATAAGGAAGTCGATTTTGATTGGCTGTAAGAGAGTAGGAATGATAGAGATATAGAAGGATTTTTCAGTGAGTCGAGTCTAGACCGTCAAACAGTGTGGACGTGTTTCTTTTGTGTTTGGAAACGTCTTTCCAGCGGAGGGTGAGCAACCTCACTGGATAACTAGAAGGTGTATACGTCGACGTTAATAAAATAGCTAAGTTAAAATACCCTGTGTTGAAGTTCTTTCAACTCTTGAAGCCAAACTGACTAGCGATCACCGGCCGAGAGAAGACGTGAAAGAGAGAGAAGATACGACATATGAGCGAATCGACGCCGTCGCCCAAGACCACCCCACCAAAAGGCTATACCACATTGTATTAATAGGCGAAGTGACCAAGACCTCCCAGCATGAAAGGGCTATACAACATATATTTTATATTTACATTTACGCTTTTTCCCCACAAATATACTAGACCTTAAAGCTATATAATTATCATATCTATCTATCTATCTATCTATCTATCTATCTATCTATCTATCTATATGAAATCTTGCTGCTAATCTTTGTACATTTTGTCATCTAGATCTTCAAGGGAATAAAACAAAATATTCAGGTCGCATAACCTTGGGGCACTCGTTGACACATGCCAGTGATAATGAGCTCTATTTTCCCTAGACATCTTATGTATATGACTTTGTGCCAAATTTAAATTTAATTAACAATCACCCTCTTTGCATTACCATATAAGTAGAGTCTGTTGATTAATTTTGCAATTATCGGGCACTTACACCAATGTAGCAGCCACGATGACGACAAAAATTGTAAACAGATGCATGCCGACTGAATTAAAAGCAAAATTTAATTGCACAGTTGACACCAGGCATTCAAAGTAGAATACCTTAAGGGAAACTGTAGTAACGGCGAATGAGATTATCCCAAAGAAGAAGTGACAGAGAAATCAAGAAATTGATTATATTAAATAATTGTGATTATAAAAGAAAATACAGAAAACAATGTCAAGGAAAGGCACAGTATTTAGCATAATAAACGCAACAGAACGAACACAATAAACTAAATCTGACATCAAGACCTCTGATTGGGAGATTGGAGGTTTTGTGGAGCGTGGAACCACCTCTTAATTACTGTTGTTCCTTGGTCCACCCAAAACCAGGGTGGTAGCACCTGTTAGGGACTCAGCTATAGGCAAATAACCAACACCTAAACAAAAACAAAACACTGCTAAAATATAAAATACATTTTCATAGTAAAAATACTAGTAATATATTTTATATGAAAAATTATCACCAATACATATTTATAGTAAAAATACCTATTTAGAGTAAAATTAGCAACAATACCTATTTATGGCAGAATTAGCAACAATACCTATTTATAGCAGAATTAGCAACAATACATTTTATCTGTAGTTGAAGGCATACAATTAATTTCAAAATATATTTAGTTGAAGCCATAAAATTGTGGTCAAAATATTTAGATTTCGTTATTAATAATCAATAGAATTTGATATGCCGCTAAACAAAACTAACAACCAACCAACAAAACGAACAAGTTCAGGTCTATGTTAAACCGTTATCAGTCCTACATATCAGACTCCCGAGAGAATATTTTCCCGTTCACTAAAATCTTAAACTCTTCAAGTTTAGGGTTAGCAGTTATCTATCTTACATATCCTCATGGCGTATAATTCTTACTTCCTCGCTTTATGCTCTTACAATAACCTCATTCAGTAACCTATTATCCTGAGGTGATCTTGGGTCTTATAGTGGATGAACAGCATTAAAAGAAACAAGGTGATTAACACGTAAACAGATTCATTGATATCCTAATGACCTTCAAATTATATGTGATTACAAATAATTTAATTATCATTAGATATTGAAATAATTCTAAAATATTAAAAAAAAACGATCAATAACTATAGATAAACCATCAGTTGAATATTACTAGATTTTATTCCCAAAATATTACTTGATAAACGATGTGCGTATTATACGTGGGTGTGTAAAATACGTTATTGCTTCTTTTGTGCTTTCTCTCATTTTCAATTATCCTAACCGTCCGTACAGTCGACAGCTTTCTCTAGTTGAAAACATTACAAATAAGGAAACGCCACATTTAATTTTTTGGCCCGTCTGATTTTTGAAGAACAGACTTAATGGAATATTCGTGAGACAAACCAAGCAAATCAAAATACATCACATCCTTGAATATTTCTGTTTCAGCAAACTCGAGAATGTTGGGTTCATTTATCTTCTTTCAGCCATTTTCGCCGTCCATCCGTAAGTGTTCTCTGCCATAATAAAGTGACCTTTGACGAGCGAATGAATCGGCTTGCGAATGATGCTCATATAATCAAACACCAATTCGTTCTCTTGCTATTGTAATCCGAGAAGCGTAAAGACGAGAATGAAGTGAGAATACGTAGATGCATTGCTAAGCGATTGAATAATTCTTTCTTTCTTTTATGCGGATGAAACAATACTCCATTGCAGTATTTGCCTCGTCGGAAAAATTTAATAAGCAGTTATGTAACACTTGGTTCGTTTGATTCTTGTCCCGCATTTCAAGATTGCCAACTTTCGACTGCGGGACTGGCATTAATGGATCAATCGGTGAATGGATGTCGGTGAACGCAGTACTGATGCAAATATCGAAACAAATGAAAAAAAAAGTTTTATTACACCGTGACAACAGACTATTATATTTAATAACATTCATATATAACTACGAACAGTGTGACTTAGACTGTTTGCTTCTTTATCCGTAACAATAGATTCGCCAGTTGTTGGGTAATTATTAGTAATTTGGTCTCATTACTGATGGAATAACGAGAAAATCCGTTGTTATGGTAACGTGAAGCGCCATTTCCATTGAATAAGCTTCTGGTTACCATAACAATAGAATTAATATATATATATATATATATATATATATATATATATATATATATATATAACTCATGACAGAGCAAATACATTATTCCCCAAAAGTTGTCTCTTCCTACCGGACACGTGTTAAAGTTTCATGTATACGCTAATAATCTTCGGGCAGCCAACAGAAATATATATATAGAGTGATCCATTACATTCATTTACGTGCTAATACCCTTGGGAAAGGTATTAATCCTCTTCTTCTATCTCCAGTTATGGATAAATACCAGGAAAGACTGGGTTTTATAGCCTTTGTCTAGGAAAAGGACAACTCTAAATTCAAAACCTGCGAAGAGTCGTGTGGGGGACCATGTGGCACATAATGCACCAGGTCTCTGTATTCGGTCCTTCAAAAAGTGTGGTTGGTTTTGCACAAAGCCTTCACCACTATAATCAAATCATATGAGCTGGTGTCCGGCTGTTGTTTCCTAGGAACTGATGCGCTTCACCCTCATACGTCGAATACAACGGGAGAGTCCACCATATATATATATAATATATATATATATATATATATATATATATATAGTCATCGCTGTCCGAAATCTTAAGGCCAATGAAAATAAAGGAAAGATATATATAACTTTTACGTTGTTAATCTCAACCATTTATTTGAGTAGATCTTCACGAAAGGAAAATAAGAAAAGGAAAAATACAAATTATAAACTTTTTTAGCGTTTAATAGTATATATTATTTTCGTTTTATAGTATATATTATTTTCGTTTTCATTACATTCGGATATATATATATATATATATATATATATATATATATATATATATATATGTAATGAAAACGAAAATAATATATAAATTCTAACGTTCACAGCATTAGTTCAAAAGAGGGCTCAATACCGATAGCAGAGCAATAATTATTTATTATAATTTTTTCATATACAGAAAAACAATTTACTCAAAATATCATAAGATATAACCATTTCGATTCTTATCAGTCGAGGTGCTACTAAATGCATCGAAACGAAGTTGCATCTTTGTAGTGAGTAAATTGCTTTTGTCTATATGAAAATTTATAATATATATATATATATATATATATACAAACACACACGCACACAGACACACACAGACACACACCCACACACACACACACACACACATATATATATATATATATATATATATATATATATATGTGTGTGTGTGTGTGTGACTCCTTTCATGATTCAATTTCAGGTTCGATTTTGTTTACAAGGTAGTAAATGAGAGCTGGAAAAAGGGACTATCAATTGTAAGAGGGTGAAATGTATCGTCATTACCAACAAAAATGCAGCTCAAGATGCGAACTACAAATTGGAGATACCAAAATAAAGTAAGTACAAAAATGTTATTATCTGGAAACTCTTTTAATAGACGACGCTAAATGTGGAAAAGAAATCTGAACTCACACTGGAATGGCGAAAAATGCATTTCGCAACTAAAGTATTAAGAAACAGGAAAATTTCGTTAGAAACTAAGAAATAAATATGCTGAGCTACTATGTAATGTTAATCCTTGTATATGATAGTGACAATTGGACGATTTTCTCCCAGATGAAGAGGAGACTAGATGACAGATTAAGTTTTCGTTTAAAATATACATTTTTTTAAAATATAGTTTGTGATGATGACTAGAACTAAAATCTAGACGACCAAAGCCTGGCAAATGATTCCTTATCAGACTTCGATCTAATAGTTCAATGGGGCAAAAATACCACAAAAAAGAAAAAAAACAAAAAAACAAAAAAGCAAACAAAAACAAAACAAAACAAGCGAGTAAGCTTTTATCATCGAACTGACTCTGGATTCTCTCCAGTCAATTGTTCTACTCTCAAAGAGGCTCTTTGCTTCGAACCTCAACTGGGACTAAAGTTTAACTCTTGACCTCAAATAAGATCTCATATATGCGATCGATCGCTAAAGACGTTTGAAAAATGAATGGTCGTCTCCTTATAGGGCTCCAGAAAGAACCAGCCTTCACCTTGACATGCACTATCTTTACAATAGCTTAACTTCATGGAAAATATTCTGACAGGTTTCATTCCATACTTCCACAAGTTCGGACCTTTACAGCTCAGAATCGTCATGCTATCTATACAGGCTCGACTCAAACTCATTTCCTTAGTATTTTTAAGAAGGTAGTTTAATTCGGATAGCTTTATATATTTATAAGAAGGTAGTTTAATTCGGATAGCTTCTCTCAGTCCCACATATCCTCATAATCTACAATTCTTACGACCATAAATTTTGTAATAAAAATCCATTAATCGCTTAAAAATCGCTTAAAAATCACTTATTAATGTGAGCTGATATAAACAACGAAGAAGCGCCAAAGTATAATTCTTAAGTAGGTAATTGAACCTTGCTTTATTAGAATGGTTTTTCTGTGACCTAACTGGTAAAATACTCAGAGTGGTGGGAAGATTTGGAAGGAGAGTGTGGTCGACTCACCACACCCCAGAGCTTCCACCCTTGACCATGTCTTTTGCAATATTTCCTCGTTCCGATGACCACCATATTCCTCAGATCAAGACCATTACGAATTTTTACTCCTTCCAAAAATCAAATCCCACATGAAAGGAAACACGATTTCAAGACTCTCCATCTCCAAAAAGAAGTTTCAGGAATGCTTCCGTTTATGTAAATGACGCTGGATAAATTGCTTGAGTTCAGTAGGGGTCTACTTCGCAGGAGATTAAATACTGAATTAATATATGTTGTAGTTTTCTTTTTATAGCACCAGTCGCAATACTTTTTGATCAGACATCGTATTTAGCATTTTTAAATACATACACTACTATTATTAATTTTTTTTTAGCTAAGCTTACATGGCATGTCATGATTTTGATCTCACCTTTTAATATCACAGACAACAATAAAATTAAATTTTGTTTGATTGAAACCCTGCTAACATGGAAGTACCCAAGAATCATTTGAGGCACATAATGCTTTATGAGTTCAAGAAAGGAAACTCAGCGGCTAGAAACATTCACTCAGTTTATGGAGAGGAATGTCTGAAAGAAAGAATTTGCAGAAGATGATTTGCAAAATTCAGAGGTGGAGATTTCACCCTTGAAGATGAAGATCGAACCGGACGTCCAGTTGAGTTTGATGAAAAGCTTCTTGAAGTAGCCCTTGAAGAAAATCCTGCTTTATCAGTTGAGGAATTGGCAGTGGTTCTCAGTTCAAACCATACAACTGTTCATCGTCATCTTCAACAACTTGGAAAAGTTCCTAAACTTGGAAAATGGGTGCCTCATGAATTGTCTGAAAACAACCTCAAATCCCGAGTTAACATCTGCTCTTATCTCCATTCTCGCCAACTTGTTTCACCTTTTTTGGATAGACTTGTGACTGGCAACGAAAAATGGATCTTTTATCAAAATGTTAAGCGTCGTAGACAGTGGCTTGGTAAAGGGGAAGGACCCCAGCCACAGCCGAGAAGGGAACTTCATGGGCAAAAGGTTCCTCTTTCAATCTGGTGGGATCGCCAAGGAATAATCCACTTTGAATTCTTACCACCTAATGCAACAATTAATGCTCAAATATACTGTCAGCAATTAGAGCGTTTGAACCAAGCTTTGAGGAAAAAAAGACCTGCTCTAGTGAATCGAAAAGGGGTGATGTTTCATCAGGACAATGCGCGACCCCACACAGCAAGAATCACGTCACAAAAGATCGAAGAACTTGGGAGAAAATTTCTCATCCACCTTATTCTCCCGATCTTGCTCCTTCAGACCACCATTTGTTTCGTAGCTTAAAGAATCCTTTGGAAGAAACAGCTTTTGTAACACAGGAAGATGTTAAAACTGACATTTGTGAGATCTTCGAATCAAAGCCAAAAGAATTTTACAGTAATGGAATTAGTAAGCTTGTTAATAGATGGAAGGAAGTCATAGATAATCAGGGAAAATACATTGTTGATTGAATCTGTAATTAAATGTAATATTTGTTCACTTGTTTTCTTTATTCAAAATTCAGACAGAACTTATGGGATGACCTGATATATTCAAATGCGCGTTCGAATTCCGGTGTTGCATTTTCCATCCTCTAATAAAACACTTTCTAGATATTTAAATCTCCGATTCCTAATTTGTCATCTTGGCTCTTTTTTTTGCTGACACCCATACACGTTCTTTCATCTTGTTAATGCGTGTTTTTGTCTCGCTTTCCTTTATTACATTGTGTAGGAGGCCTAGCAGTCATCCTTCTGTGTTTTCTATAAACACGGTGTCATCTGTGTGCCTTTCTCTTTAAGATGCAAACCTTTGGTGAAGCAGTTGCAAGATTTTAGACTCAGTATAACATAGTACAGCATCAGAAAACCTTGTATTACAACGAATAAATGAACAACCTCGTCGACACTTTTGATCAATTTACGCCTGAGTCTCTCGTCAAAAAGATGATCAACTAGAAGCGGACTGCTGCGGTCAAATGCAATTATGCGCATGCGCTTTGAATGCCAACATTTTCTTTCATTTTTTTTTTCGTATTTAAAGGCAACAAACCCACTTTACATCAGTTCATATTGGTAAACAAGAAAATGAAGCGAATGTCTCGAGGCATATCAATTTTTCCCGCTTTCGAGGAACTGCTTTTAATAAATTGGTTTTAGCTGCATTTGTATATTGATCAATCGATTACGTGCTGGTCAGTTCATATCTAAGTTTTATCAAGTTTTATGCTAAGAGAAGTAAAAGTGAAACAACGTACAGTGGAGAGATGCTGCATCATTTGATTTAGGATAAAAACATCAGGGGAATTGTTTGATCGACTCGTATGATTGACCTTATTTTTCTCCGCATGATGAAGAGTTCTAAATAAATAAATATGTATAAACAAGTGTCAAACATGACTGAATGTTTTGAATTGTGAAAACACGGGAGAGGAATACACAGAGAGACAAAGTGAGAGGAAAGCAGAAAGAGAAAGAGGAGATAAAAGGAGTTCAAGATCGATATGATTATCTTGCATACTTAAAAATGGGTAATCCAATGACAATGGAAAAAAGGAAACTCTTAAATAATGTTTTTCGTCCGCAGAAAGAACTCCAGACTAATAATGATTTTATCGATGGAGTCAGTCATATAAATGGAAGTGAGAGGAGAAATACTACAAACGCCGGTTATAATTTTGCATCGAAAACGTTGAAGATAAAGGGACGCTCAGCTTTAAATATAAATATTTGACGCCTTTATATATTTTTGTTTTTATCGCCATTGCTTTTAAATATTCCACGTTGTAACAGCAGAAAGTTTATGAAGAAAGAATATAATTTCTGTGATATTCTTTCATGTGCCATGTCCTTTCAAGATGTTAGCAATCATGGGTCTCCAATTTCCTGACCTTTGTAACATTTAATAAATTTTGTCTTTTTGTTATCTCTCCTAAAACTTGTTCCGTCATCCATTTAGTCAAGCTCTATTAGGTAGGTTATGTATTGTTCATTTTGCCGTTAATATTCCCTGTGAGTATTAAATTTTGCAAGTTCTCTTTTCTCATTATGTGCCTTAGGAATTTAAACTGTCTCTTTGTAAAGTTAAGTGTCCTTTTTCTTTCCATTTTCTCTAAATCATCGTCGTTACTCAAATGATCGGTCCATGGTCTTCTCATTATTCTTTCGTAGATCCACATTTCTGTTGCTTCAAGTCTGTTCTTGATCTGTGAGGAGATTGTCCAGTATTCATTGCCATACAAAAATACAGATATTACGTAACAGTTCAGTACTCTTTTCCTCGTTTCGAGTTAAATTTTCATGTTTCTTCATATTTTACTTAAACTTGAAGGTTGCTCAACTGCTTTCTAGAGAGCCTGTACTTTATAATGCTCCATAAGTTTTCTCTCGGGTTGAGGTCAGGAGATTGGGGCGGTCATGTCATAACACTCACCTGCTTCTCATCAAAGTATTCCTTCATCAATTTTGATTTTTGACAGGGAGTATTGTCCTGCATAAAAATGAGCTTGGTGGGGTCGATTTTCACCCTTTCAGCAGAAGGGAGAAGACATGACTCTAAAATTCTCTTGTACTGCTCGTTCCTGAGGGTCTTTTCAATAGGTTTCAAGAAACCAGTTCCATGAAAAGAAAAGCATCCCCCAGAACATTATACTGAACGGATGCTTGACAGTACTTACTGATAACTTCAAAGAGCTTTCAAAGCTTCTTCGGATTTTAGATCGCTTATCCTTTGAATTTAGCTCAACTTTCGTTTATTCGAAGAAGAGAACATTTTGTAAAAAAAAAATCAGGTGAGTCACTTTTATCGAACAGCACTGTATATATATATATATATATATATATATATATATATAACTGATTCGATAACACAGAAGATGAACGAAGCCTACTTTTATGTGCCGTTTTGCTTCAGGGTTAATGTAAAGATTTTTTTCGACAGCTTCCTAATCTTCGAAATGTTTGTTTCTTTAATACCCTCTACCCTGTCCTTTGTCATCTATTTAAATAAGTTTGTGAGGTAGCTTATTGGTATTTTCCTCTGCCTTTCATACTTTCGCTCTACCCCGTGGGTATCAAATTCTTCAAGCCCTTTTTCCTCATTAAATATTTCAGAAATTTCAACTGTCTTTTTTCTGATTCTAATTATAAGTAACATTTTTGTTTTCATTTTTCTTAAAGGTACTTCGTTGATCACATATTTCGTTAATCGTATATTTAGTATCATTCTGTAGAACTAGAGTTCTGTTACCTAATGTCTTCTCTAAGTCTCGGATGAAATTGTCCAGCATTCACTACCATATAGGAGGATTGATATTACGCAGCAGTTAGAAACGCTCTTATTTGCTTATAACAGGAATTTTACCGTTTCTTAATATTTTGTTTTGTATTTCGAATAGTTCTTTTTGCTATACTATAAGGTAATACCAGCGGAATATAGTTAGGTCGAGGTAACAAAGAAAAATGAACACCGAATGTAACTAAATAAATGCGGAGGAAATAGTAAATTAAAATAAAATGCTAATAAAAAGATGTGTTGGCGAAAATCACCTTCAGAATAATTTTGAACAAGTTATTCTTGTCTATTTTCCGTATTGTTTTTCTATTGTTAGCTCTGCTAACGAAGTTGGACAGAGGTCATATATTCACACGTGCCTATTTATCTATCAAATTGTGGGTTCTTTGTTTTGTCTATACGTTCTCACAATATTCCGAAAGTTTCTCCGTGAATTCCAATTATATTTTGAAGGATTGGCCATCAGCAAAGAAATAAGCAATTAACATTTCGGTCGAACTCAAGAATTTATTTTTTATTTTGTCAACATTCCTAAATAGGACAAAAAAGTATAAATAATCAAGAAGGTTAATAAACTCATGTCACATTCAAATATGATTATCTTCTTTATTCTTGAGAGTCTATTAATGCAATAGCATGAGATCTGTAACCAGGGTGATCGGTTTATAGTGACAATAACGTTGGTGGAGGTATGGATTTTTGAGTTCTTTCTTGTGAATTATGAATTAGATATTTTTACCGAAAAAAAATATCAAAAGATGCGATATGAATCGATATTTTTTAATGATTACTAAAATCCTCAACTTAAAGACATCTGACAAAAGTTTTATTAATTTGTAAAATCTTTGACTGTACTAAAATATTTTATCAAAAAAGTCAGACTTGCAAAAAAATGCGAGATAGCGAGCAAGAGAAAGCGAGAGAGAGAGAAAGAAAGAGATAGAGAGAGATAACGAGAGATATAGAGAGTGAGACATAGAGAGAAAGAGAGAGAGAAAGGGAAACAGAGTGAGAAAGAGAGAGAGAAAGAGAAAAGAGAGAGAAATCGAGAAATCGAGAGAGATAGAGAGAAGTAGATATATATATAGAGAGAGAGAGGGAAAGAGAGAGATAGAGAGAGGGAGAGAGAAAGAGAGAGAAAGATAGATATATAGAGAAAGAGAAATAGAGAGAAATAGAGAAAGAAAAAGAGAGAGAAAGAGAGGGAAACAAATAGAAAGAGAGAGAGAGAGAGAGAGAGAGATGGCAAGAACACGTGAATAAAAATATAGGAATAAATGAAAATAAAAGTGAAAGCATTATTTCTAATAAACGTTAAAAAGAAGAAAAGATAGAAACTAAATGAAACCAGGTAAAAAATTCATTGTAAAAAAAAAAAAAAAAAAAAAAAAAAACAAAAAAAAAAACAAAAAACAAACAAACAACTAGAAAGGAAAAATCGTAAATTACGAAAAACAAAAAATGGAAGGTAATATAAAATTTGGTGGTGAAGAATAAAAATAAAATGAAATTTAGAAAGACGAAAACCTGAAAAAGCCATCAGTTGTTTCAGATAATAGATCATTCCCGCTTGGAATGAAACTACAGTGAAGAGCTATCAGTCTCTCTCTCTCTCTCTGTGTCTCTGTGTGTGTGTGTGAAAGAGAGTTAGGGTAAAGAGGAAGAGAGAGTGAGAGTGAGTGATAGAGAGCATGAGGGAGAGTAAATAATGTACCTTTTCTGTGCCTTTTCTATAAATATTTTCACGGTAATTGTTTTGATTATCTTTCCTATTTCGTTCCTGCTTACGACCACCTACCACTGGTTCCCGTACAATCACCAAGATTAAGTAACGTCAAATCTGCTCAGTACCTTGATGGGTGACCGCTTCGGAGTACCAGGAGCTGTAAACTTGGATGTACCGGTGGAGCAATGGTTAATGACTTGAAATTGTTAATCGGAGAGCCGAGTTTCAATTCCAGTTGCGTTCGTTATATTCTCTTAAACGTAAATAACTTTAGGAAAGGTATGAATCCACCTCTTATCTCCCCAGCTATGGGTTAATTAGTAAGACTTGTATCACTAAATCATTATTAAGAATTCGTACAATGTAAATGTTATAGAGGAATAAAGTGTCGCTACCTACACTTGAGTTTGAACGTAGATCGCCAGTGGGCAAACAGTGGCGATCCCATTATTGAACTAAGTAGATCACGTAATCATAAAGAAAACCCATAAATAGACAGTATCGCGACGACTAAGTGATCTCTATTTCTAGTCTATCCTCTATTACTATACAGATCTCTATTTTTACTCTATCCTCTATTATTATACGGGCTGCTATTCTCTACTCTATTCACTATACTATTTCTCTGTACGGATCCCATTACGGATTACTGTTCGAGTGAGTATTATTGAGCATGTACTGCTAGTGCGAGTATTATTCGAAGGCGTCTGACACCAGTATTGTTCAACGGCGTACTATAGTTGAATCTGACTACGACGAGCATTACGAAAGTGACAACGAGTACTCGTTAGCACCACAAAAGTAGAAAATATTTTCTAGTTTTAAATAACCTGCAAAGAGTTGACAAGCTGTAGAAGACGAATCAATCTTTCGTAAACCTACTTCACAAATTTAAGCGCAGTATTAAATTGGCGTTTGGGTCTGTTGTAGCATACCTACGGACGATAATGGCTATGTCCCCATTCACATAAATACAATAGTAAATACTGTATATTGGTCTGCAGTCGAAGATTCGTCTCCAGCTGTGCTGGTCAAACTCTCTGCCTCCGGGCAGAGAGGATCCCCAGCCGAGGCTATGTCGAAGGGCAGAGTCTCCTCTCGGGAAACAGCTACCCGACCCTGTTTTATACAGGGCCTACGGGTAATTTTTGGACGATGCTTAAGTTAAATTTGGCCGTGTGTCACGTCTGGCTGCGTGGGGCGGTTGGTAGATATACTGCAGTTGGACATTCATCTCCAGCTGTACTGGTCAAACTCCCTGCCTCCGGGCAGAGAGGATACCCAGCCGAGGCTATGTCAAAGGGCAGAATCTCGTCTCGGGAAACAGCTACCCGAGACATTTTATATTTTGTCTACGGGGAATTTTTGGCCCAGCCTACGGGCTCGGATACCCCACATTAAATAAGGTCTTGTGCCACATCTGACCGTGTGGGGCGGTTGGTAGTTACCCTACAGTTGGAGATTCATTGTGGAATTCACTTGACTCACTTTTAGCAGTTGACTACTTCTACGCACCGCTGGCGAATCTTATATGTGTTGTTCTTGTTCTAAGTATTATCGTTCATTACCAACCTTCGTTTGATTATTCCATTCAGTAACCTTTCTTAGATTACAGCAGATTCTCATTGCTGAAATTGCTAGATTTAACCATCAGTTTTGTGCAAATATTTTCTTCTCTCGCACTTCTCACTTGTGGAACTCTCGCTTTCCTGTCAACTGCAGTGTTGGAATTTCCGTGGTAAGTTTTACTATAATTTACAGAAAACAGAGAATATAACTTTCTGTAACGCGATGGTCAGGTAAATTGTCCTGATACTAGATAAGAAGAAGAAGCGCTTTTATCCGCATGTCTTATCGAGCAGAATACTGCACAAGGTGGAGTTTAAATTGTGAATCCATACGTACATGAACTAAGGATAAATATGTCTCAAACCCAATAACATTTCTTCTTTTGGTTTGATTGGTGGGAAACAAAACCACGTGATTTTACAGTTTAATTACTTAGATTTAACCGTAAGTTCTTCGCCAACAGTTTCTTTTCATGCACTTCTTGCCTGTGGAACTCTTTTCAATCTTCTTGCTTACCAGCCAACTTTGATCTTCCAAAATTTAAATGCAATGCTAATCGTTATCTACTGTCTTCTTGATTCCTCTTTTTTTCTTTTTTAAGCATTTTGCCCCAAGCAAGGTGGGAGTGCCACTAGTACGTAGGGGGTTACAGAGAGTGAAAGTGAGAGCAAAGACTGGATATGAGGGGATTGAGAAAAGGATAAAAGAGGAACGGGTTCAAGACAACAGAAGATGACGATAGATGTTGCATTTAAATTATTGAAGATTGTAGTTATCAGGTAAGCGAGTAAACCGTAGGGAGTTCCACAGGCAGGAAAAGAAACTGTTAGATTAGAAGTGGTGCTTACATTTAACAATTTCAATAGTAAAAGAGTGGGACCGTGATGCCAGTCTAGTAGTACGCTTAAATTCATGTAGTCGGGGTACCAAGGAAAAAAATCTCGTTTTAGTACTTGTCATGAAAATATTTGTCGAAAAGACAGAGGAAAGCCAAATCACTGCTGTTAGAAAGTGACTGAAGTCGAGATGCTAAGTCCGGATCGATTACATTGCAGATCCTTCTTTGGATTTTGTTGAGAACCTCAAGATGAACAGCAGGAGCACCAGATCAGATATGGCAACATTATTCAATACACGGACGGA
Source organism: Acanthosepion pharaonis (assembly GCA_903632075.3). NCBI lineage: Eukaryota > Metazoa > Mollusca > Cephalopoda > Sepiida > Sepiidae > Acanthosepion > Acanthosepion pharaonis. Next base: position 568,625 of record CAHIKZ030004617.1, on the reverse strand, counting down.
TGTTTGTTTTGTAAGATGGACTCCAACGAAAAAAATTCTGCCACGGTGAAGAAACTTTCCTTGCAGTAGATGCAGTTATTGATTCAATGTAGTTGTTCCCCTTCAAGTCATTCGAAAACGTGAGACCAATAAGGCACAGTGAGACACTCTCCTGGAGTCGAGCATCGGCCATTCTGATTGCTGACAGGAAAATTTGTCTGTGGTGGTTAAATGAGAGCGGTTTACTTTTGGAGGCATTACAATTTACAAGCCATTTCCTGGCCCAGTTAACAACAGATTGGTGGTCCTCTCAAGAGCATCGGCCAGGTTAACTTTGTCAGTTCTGACGGATTTACTATTGAGACATTGTTGTGTCATCATCATAGATGACTACATGGGAACTGATGACATCAAGCAGATCATTGATGAAGATCAGAAACAGTGTAGGACCCAGGATAGAGCCTTGGGGTATAAACGCGTTCGTGAGAAAGTATCTGGAAGTGATCCCGTTAAGAACGACATTCATCTCACGATTTGATAGGAATGATTGGATTAAATCAAATAATCGTCCTGTAATACCGTAGTCCTGAAGCTTACGGAGAGGACCAGTATGCCAAATCCCTTCAAATCCTTTGAGATATCTAGAGCCACAGCTTGTGCTTCGCCGTAAACATATTAGCGGTGGACGGGGCAAAACGGAATCTGTATTGTGAGAGTAAGATGCTTAACCACTTCAGCAATGATTAAAGCTTCGAATACTTTGCCGAAGAGCTGTAGGAGACTAATATGGCGGTAGTTAGTGGGGTCAGAAGGTTCTCCAGAGTCCTCAAAAATACGGAACACCGAGGAGGACTTCCAACAAGCTGGAAAGCCGGAAGCAGAGAGTCATTAGTTGTAGAGTTTGGAGAGAACTGGAACCAGCTCGGGAGCACATATCTTTAGGACAACAGCTGGTATCCCGTCACCCCCTACTTGCCTTATGGGAGCCTAATTTTAAAATAATGTCCGAGACCTGTGACGGGGTTATGCACATATCACTCCAATAGGGCCTCGTTCTATTAGGTGTGGGTAATCCAGATGAGTCAAGTGTTGATTTGCATATAACCTTCCGAGCAAAGCATTCAATCTTATCTGCTGTAGATGTTAGGACTTCGAATTGATTGAATAGAGGATGGATTCAGGATTTGCTGTTGTTCAGCACACTCTTGCAAGGCCATCAATAATCTCTAGAACAAAACCTCTGAGATGCTATACGTTGTTTTATTCTATCAACAAACAGTACCTTTGCTAAATTGATAACACGCTTGCACTCGTTATGAACAGAAGAAAAGAGACGTCTGTTGCAATTAGATCTGTCGCTCTGATTCCTGTGGGCTATAGTGGCTGAGCAAGCTGGAATGACAGCATCGATGCTAGCTTTCATCCAGGAGGAGATCTCAGACGCGCATTATTCAACAGGATGATTAAATACTTCATTCCAAGGGACGTCACGAAGGAAATCACGGAATAAGTCCTAATCTGCTTGTTAATAACGGAAAAAATATTCTGTTGGTAGGAGGTTCTTGGTTGGTGGGAGAGAAGAAGGAAATGTTTACAGTCACTACCGCATAACCAGAGCTGCCAAGAGGGCAGAGCTGCCAAGAGGGCAGAGCTGCCAAGAGGGCAGAGCTGCCAAGAGGGCAGAGCTGCGTAGTACGACAAATGTCAGGGATAGAGTTAAAAAAGAGACCGAGAAGAAAAGTGTTTCCGTCAGGGTTTTGGAGAAATGCGTGTGAGATTGAGTGATTGAAAAGTCGAGGGTTTGGATAATCGCGAGGTCAGTGATAGAGTGTTTAAGCCACCTGATATAGCGGGCATTAAAGTAATAGAACATAAATATGTTTGTAAACGGGTGTATGGAGATGGCCTTGTCTACATTATCGGAAATACTATCTAGCACGCAACAGTCTTGCGAGAAAGGGGAACGGTAGAGAAAGAAGAAATAGCGGACCGAGTTAAGTAGAGATAGACGTATTCACATGCACGAATGGTCTAGATATTCAAGAGAGAATTCCCTAGCCTGCGGGAGAGTTCGCGAACATAAAATCCCAGGCCATAGATGTGGGCTTTAGAGTCATTTCTAAGGAAAGGAAGATAGCCTGGAACCGAGAAATCAGAGAAGGGGAGTGAAGAGTATAGGTTAGTTTCGCAGAGGGATAGGATGTCCGGAGACTTTTCGGAGGGGACGGTTCTACACTACAGAAGTTGGTACGAATACCACGATAGTTGGAGAAGAAAAGGTCAATGTATTTTGTCAACGCTGGTTTAGGCTTATATCTTCGGTTTTTTATATTCATGATGTGTTATATTGGTAAGAAAAATGTTTAGGTTAATATTAGCACTCAGTCATCTAATGTAACATGTGCAAAAGGTAACTGGCACAGACTGCAACATAGGTCTCGGGGCAGCCCATTGGAGATGCTTGCAGGTACACCCTCTCATCCGCGACACGGCACTGCAAGAACCCCGATATTATGCAACTGTTGATCAGAGCAGCCTCTCAAGACGCTAAGCAAGAGTTCGAACTTCTAACTACCAGTCAGAAACAGCAACTAGAAAACTGTCAACCCGGAACACTCAGTATGAAGAGACGTTGCTACCATCAACGCACATTACAAGAAATTCATACCAACACCACTATTAAGGCCTGAGAAAAGCAAAGGAACCGGTAACCCTTTCCTAAACAGGAAACAATACCGGAGCCTCTACTGTTCATGAAAAGGGAGAGGAGTATAGGCGGTGCGATAAGAGACCATTTTTGCTCCTATTAAAAAAAACAGAAAATAGAAAAATCGCGGGTTTGACTTCCAGATAAATTATTTCAAAGAATGAGCTTTCTTTCAGATAACATATTTGAAGAGTTGACTCTCTAGCACACACATATATACATACCTTTGCACCGGTGGTTGAGGGCTAAAGATAAGGAATATAAAATAAGTAATTTTTAACTTAGTAGAAGTCCGAATATCAACTCTTTCAAACTGCGTTTGCAAAATCCCCAGTCATTAGACACCAAAGCGAAAAAAAAAATTATTAAAGGCTGTGACACGAATATATATATATATATATATATATATATATATATATATATATATATATATATATAAAGCATAAATAAGGGAAAAAGTTCAAGCAAATCGATAGGAAGACAATGCAGACAACCAAGAGAAAAAATACTAAATTAAAAAAGAAAACCTGCATTACATTAAAAAATGATTGGATCGCCCATTTGCAGTCAGGAGAGTTTCCTTTACCAGTGATTTTTGACCAAAGTGAGAATTCTGGAATATTCATACATGCCAGAGGTTTTGGGATTGGGGAGGGAGGAGATGTGTAGCATCTCGTTTTTGTTTTTCTTTTTCTTTCACACACAGTAACCTCTTGTGTCTTATTGGCTTTATTGCCTTGCTTGGGGTAGAATGTTTAAAGAAACAAAATCAAAATATGTATTTATCCACACACTCATTGGGGCGGAATGTAACACAAAGTAGGGTTTAAAGTTGGACGAGATCTCGCGGATACGTGAACTAAAACTTCTCGAGACTCCTATCTAATTTTTCTTTTGGCTTGATTGATAGTATATAAATATTTATCCACACATCTATTGGAGCGGAACAATGGTCGTTTAAAATAAGCTGGAAAACCACGAGTATGTGGGCTCATCATCATCATAGCCTTCTTTTTTGATGAGGCCAGAAGGGGATTAATCTCGCACAAATCAAAGGTGGGTTCAGCATGAGAGAGGATCGCAGTTTACATCTCCTCATAAACCTGACACTAGCATCAGTTAGTTCTAGGCCCAATTTTTCCGTCTTTCTGTAAAACATCTTACCAAGTAATCTTGTGCTGTCGTCTTCCTTTGCTGCCGTCACCGCACAGACCTGTTTGATAAACCTCTCACTGGGCTCAACATGGCCAGCCCAGCATAGTCTACGGCTGCGCAGTAGTGACTCAAGTTGGCCTAGCTTCTCGCCATACCTTCACATTTATAGCGTATCATGACCCTATCGTACCTCTGCTGGTGGTTGAAGTCCGCTCTCGGCAGGGCCTATGTGTCGCTGGCATGCAGGTGTTGTATATTGATTTTCTAAGCGTAGCTTAGATGTGGCAGTGGGGATCGAACTCACTACTCAGTCGTAATTGTTCTAGCGAGATAAGCTTGCTAACCATTACACCACCCGTAGGTCCCCATGCAGGTGTTGTTTATACGAACTCTGGTCTTAGAACAGGGACGAACATTTCCCAAGTAGCGTCGATTTCTCTTTTAGCCTGATTATAGCGAAACACAGTGCGATATATCGTTTCTAAGCAGAACCTTGATTTACCGTCTTGAAGTCAAATTAATAGCTTGAAATATTTGAGACATCTTAATATATATATATATATATATATATATATATATATATATATATTTTATTTATTTAAAAATTATAACATAAATATTTATGTTATAATTTTGATAATTTTAAATAAATAATTATATCTGCTCTACTCTGTATTGAGCACTCTATTAGAATAGTAATTGTTGGTTATTGGAAATTATTCCGTATACACCAATCCTATACTTGTATATATATATATATATATATATATATATATATATATATATATATATATATATATATATATATATATATAAGGCTCAAACACTAATATTCCATATTTATTACATTGGAATCGTAATCACGATCCAATTCATCAGGCCTACAAATGCAAATATATATATATATTCAAATATATATATATATATATATATATATATATATATATATATATATATATATATATATATTATATTCAAATATATATATATATTCAAATATATATATTCAAATATATATATATATATATATATATATATATATATATATATATATATATATATATATTCAAATATATATATATAATAAAAAGGCTTAAACATGGTCATAATTTATTCCATTGGAATCGTAAATACGATCCAATTCATCAGACCTACAAATTCAAAAAGAAAACAGAAAAAACAACCCCGGAAATAAAAATAGAATTTAGAGAGAGTATAAGTATGAAAGTGTGGGACGAATGTTAGAGCTAAAGAGATGGGTAACAGACGAGAGAAGGTGGGAGATTAAACCTTCACAGAGAGAAGTTTTAGAGAGGTGAGCGGAAGAGGTTTAAGTGAGAGAAATATGAATGTCGTCGGATGTCTAATACATTAAAGGTACATTTCGTGGTGACATATACACACCATAGACGATCTAATGTTAAAGATCAGAAGAAGAGGGAGGGAGAGGAAAAGAAAAGAAAAAGGGGTGGGGGAGAGAGATAGGGCTGGGGAAACTAAAACTGAAGGGCATTTACTGAAAGGGCCGCTGTGTAATTAAGAAAATTTGACAAAATTAATATCGACTACAGGTTACAAATCAAATATAAACATATAAAAATAAATATAACGATTATCTAATCTAGCAAGGACCTATATTTTTATGTTCAAAAGCACGTGCGAATACACACATACACACTCACATATACACGTACATACATACATACATACATATCTTCCATTACGAGTTGAGCCCTCTGGTCTTCTGGCGTTTGTATACATCTCGCATATATAATACCTTAAAATTTCACTTTCTCTGCCGTGCGCCGATAGGTTAGGTGTAAGATCTTTGATTAATGCCAAATCGGTTGAATTTCGATCCCGGCTTGAAACAATCGGACGTCTAGCCACACTGAGGAGCTGTGATAGATTGAAACAGGCTTGTATGTGGATGACTATAGCCCACCATGTAAAATAGGTTAGTGAGTTTAACAACTTACATTTATTGGGAAAATGCTTTATTCAATTGCAATTTATTCTCTTCTCTATCAAGCGATTAGACATTGTTAGGATATGGGATACAACACAGGTAAGTGAGTTCATGCCTTTTCCAAGGGAATTAATGATAAGTGCAAATAGGCAGAATTCCAGCTTAGTTTACAGATTCCGTTCTATGTCATGATCACTATTCTGACAATTCGCATTTCCAAAGGTAGGTATCATTTTTTTTCAATGAGAAAATGAAATCAGCAATTACATGGTTAACTTATGCATAAACTCCAAAATGCCCCCCAAAGTGTTTCCCGCCTTTTAGCTAAAATAGCTAACAATTTTGTATGTACATATTAAATTTTAGATAGTTTCAACTAAGAAAGTCGTGTTTGCAAAAGGTTAAAAAAGAAAAGAAACATTTGATATGCATGTCATCTGAACAGGAATGATAACAGAAGACTAATTTCCTGACACCTATTTACTTACAACCTTACGGCGATATCACGTTGAAACACCGGTTCTCGTAAGATCACTGTAGTTAAGCAACGTCGACCCTGGTCTGTACCAATATTTAGGAATACCAAATGCTGTAAACTTGGATGTGCGTAGGGTGTAATGGATAACTGCTCGGAATTGTTAATCGGACAGCTGAGTTGTAAATTCTAGTCGGGATTTTCATATTCACCTAGGCGCAAATACCCTTAGGAATGAATTTACATCTAGCTGTGAGTTAATTAGTAAGGCTTGTATCAGTTAATAATTATTATCCTCCACAATCTAAAAAAATGTTTTCTGGTTTTAAATAACCAGAAAGAGGTCGATAAACCGTAAAAGACAAATCAATGAATCAATTTAATACTTTTAATCAGGAGTTCTTTAATCTAGAGATGCGTACATATCGAAAAATACAAGACAATTTTCAGGGACTCCTGTAAACTCTTGGGATTCAGAAATAATTATGAGTAGGTGCAGCTTGTTGACTAGGCTTGTGAAAAATTGATAGTGAGTTCGATATTCTCTGATATGCCTCATAATTATGGCTTTGTGCCAATTAATCTAAGCTTAGCAAAATCATCTAAATTGAAATTGCAACAACGCAGAAATCATTTTTAAAAGGGTTAATTCCTTAAAATCAAACAACTCAGGATTGCACATCTATCCGCACTTATTAGACTGTCTGTCTTTAATCAACTTCAGTTTTGAACAAGGTATTTCAGCAATTTGTTTAACCAAAAAGAAATTTCGTTGAAGACTGTCAATGGAGAACGATATGCAGGTGTGTCTCTCTCTGAAATGTTTCTAGAATTGAGTTGGGAATAAAAAAAGATCATCTATCTCATTAAATAAAATGAAATTAGTATGTGTTTTGATCAGTCAAAATAGAAACCCTAAACATCTATATATTTCTGCCATCGAGTTTACAAAGTTATTTATACCATTACGATAAAACCGTAATGATTAAAAGCCAATCAATTTTTGAATGCATTTTCTGCATCTTCCTTGCAACGGGATGTCTTTTGGGTTAAGAAATTATCATTATGCTTGAGTGGTAGTCAGTAGGTGAGAGATGAAGGTAATAGGGTGGTTGCGTATCCCAAGTGAACAGTGTCAGCCCGGCAATATGTAGATGGGCATTGTTATGAAGCAGAATTGGACCTTGCCGATGCTAGTTACATTTTTCTTAACTGAATGGGCATTTCATCCAGATGCTTACAGTAAGCTTCGGCAGTGATACTCTGGTTAGATTCCAATGGCGGATCACCAGACATTCACCATAATCTTCTGTTGGTGCAATTTCCGTTTTGGAAGGTGTTTGGGTGCTTCGCCAGGGTCAAGCTATTGAGACGATTGTTATAATAGATCCATTTCTCATCACAATTCACTATTCGATCAAGAAACAGATAATTCGAACACACTTTATAATGTCGAACACTTTGGCTTTCTCTGAATTCATGTGGAACTTAATCATTGCGTTTCTTCCCCATGCATTCACCATTTTCTGTTGGAGCAATTTCGGTCTTGGAAAATTTAGGTTCTTCGTCCTGATTGATTCAAAAATCGTACGACTCATACAGCAATCGCTATCACTTGACTTAAAATATTTTTGCCCTTCCTTGCCTTTAAAGGAGTGCCCTTTGCCATGCTGATGTTGCTACATGCCTTAATTCATGCCTATCTCACACTGCAAATTTTTTCTATGCTCTATATTAAACATTAAATCTGTTACGAAAAAAGAACTAAACAAAATGAACACAAAACGATCAGCTTTAAAAAAGGACTCGTAACTGGAAAAACCGAATAAAAAAAGAATGTTAACAACAAATACTTTTCACACCCAACCCAGTTCTGCGGAATCAGAATCAACGTTGAGTTTAAGCAAGGGAATGAGCCAATTGGAGTAAAGTGCCATGCAGATTTAAATTTTTCCCACTTGTGACGAATGCAGCTATCGATTTTTTTGCATGCTAGCATGCTAGTTAACATTCCTGTCAGTCAGCTGTTGGCTCTCACGCTGGCCAATAGAACCTTCCTGCCTATTCCTGGCAGCCAGCTATAGGCTCTCGCTCAGGCTAGTTAGAAAATGGCCACAAACTACATGAAAACTGCCGTAGAAGCATGGAAAAATCAATTATTTCCACTATCGATGGGAGTTGGGAAATGCAAAGTCGGTCTTGACGTTTCCGCTAACTTGGAGCATGGGCATGTAAATTTTGGTGCAAATCCGTTGAAAATTGCGACCGTGCATTCGTCACACACACACACACACACACACACACACACACACACACACACACACACACACACACACACATCCTGCCTTTTATAGATAGAGATGGTGTTGAATAGCGTGTTAAATAGTAAATATTATTTGCTGTAAGATTATTGTATCTGGTCCACATCGCTTTTAAAAGACAGAAAATAATGGATAAGTGGGTGAAAGAAAAATTTATTCCTTCGTAAGTGGTGTTTCAAGAAAGGAGCGAATGATTCCTTTTCTTGCCATTTCACTATTATTGTTGCGCGGTTACTATTTTAAAATATTTTCAATGGAGAAGTTGCGTTAATATCATTTTTAGTAATTGCGTTCGCGTTATTATAGATAAACCGCTGAATTCAATTTTAAGGCATTTAAATGGCAAAAAATTAAATTAATCTATATGTAATTATTAGAATAGAGGAATATTTCTCAACGTATTTTTCTATCTATCTATCTATCTGCATATCTCTAATTCTATTAATATCTAATTCTATTCGTATCTATGTATCTATCTATGTATCTATCGAATTCTATTCGTATTTAATTCTATACGTATCTAATTCTATTGGTATTTATCTAATTCTATTCGTATCTATCTATCTATCTATCTATCTATCTATCTATCTATCTATCTATCTATCTATCTATCTATCTAATCTATCATCTATTCTATCTATCTATCTATCTATCTATCTATCTATCTATCTATCTATCTATCTATCTATCTCAACTTGCTTGATTTATGCTGATTTGTTTTCTCCAGTTCTTTGGAAAATGATTTCTTCTGCTGTTGAGGATACATCTCCATAAAATCAAAGAACTCAAACGCCTAACGCTAGAGTGAGAAGTCCTCTTGGCTAATGTCTACTTTCGTTTTACCGATTACACTCTTGACTTTTAATCCTCCTACTTTCCCGTGAATAGGTTAAGTATTGCTTCTTTTGGACAAGGTTCATTTATATCCTTAAATAGTAAAAGATGTCTAACCACTTTGTAGGATTTCATTCATGCAGCCTTAATTGGTTAGCCTGGTTGACAATTACTACTGAGTCGATTTCTTCGATTCTCATTGGATGTCCCTTTCATGCACCGCCGATTCTTTTCTCGTGAAAATATTTTGCGATCAAATATTTACGATGAACAACATTCAAATGTTTGTCTATATTTCTGAGATGAGGTATTATGTACATTATTTACATTATTCGGACTATTGTCCTCATCTTTGTCGCCATAAATATTACAACGTTTCGGCCGTTGTACACTCTGGCCTTCTTCAAGTGGTTGGAATGTCGAACTGAACCTTTTATTTCGCTCACTATGGTAGACTGTTCTATTTCCACAAAACTCTCCTGAGCCGACGAAGCATAGAAATGAATATAATATGGGAACCACTCATAATGAGTGCCAGAGAAAAGCGATAATAACAACAAAAATTGCAATATGAGTTCTTGTAAAAACACGCAATGATAACAGCAAACGTTGCAATATGAACACTGGTAAAAAGTGGTTTGCTGAAGACATTAAGTTTATAATACCCATAAATACATACACAGATGTCCTCAAGGACATATGGCACAGTGAATAAAGGTGTTAGATCCAGTGACAGTACCCAAAGAGAACTTTCAGAGAGAAATTAACAGGAGATAACTGATAACTGACATCCATTAAACATGGTACGTGAAATAGAACAGTCTACTCCAGTGAGCTAAATAAAGGGTTCAGTTCGACATTCCAGCCACCTGAAGAAGGCCAGAGTGTACAACGGCCGAAACGTTGTAATAAATATGGCGACAAAGATGAGGACAATAGCCCGAATAATGTAAATAATGTACATTCAAATGTTGTATTTCATTTGTTGAAACGAGTAAATATCAATACATTTTGATTATTTCTAACTATTGTTCTCGTCTATATATGTTAGTATAGACAAAACGTTTCGACCAAGTACCATCTTGCCATCATCGGTTGTCTATTGTTTTCGGTTGATATGGAATATATCTGTTGATTATTTGTGATATTTTGTCCCTGTGATGCCTGTTGTTGTTTATTCCTGCTGGATTACGGATACAAAATTATCAAAAAAGCGGTACGGACTTGTCATTGATAACCATACGTCAGAACCGTATGACATTGTATTACGACTCCCAAAATACACGACCGATATATTCGGGAGAGTGTCATAATGGATACAGGTGTTAGCTAAAGATGTTTTACTGCCATTTAATTGTCATGATATCAGTCCCTGGAACAGTTAGTGAAACACTGGTAAAGCATGAACGAACAATGGCTGACAGATATAAAATAACTAAATAAATTGAACATTTTAATCACCTGTTATATATTTAAGGAACAGTTAGGACGATTAGCTAGTTATGTGCCATGCGTGATACACGCTTAGGCGATCGTGTATCTTTCGATTCATGATTGACGAGGCAGATCTTTTCCCGCAGTAGGTTGTCATTTCTTTCTACGGTAGACCAGTGGCCATCCAAGGCTATAGAACCCGGTCTAGCTGGAGGGAGAAGAAGATGATTCACACCTTTCCCAATTTGTGTATATATGTGAGGGAGATAACGATTAACCATAGTCTTGAATAGGTTAAGATTGTAGTGATCGTCGGGGAAACATCCTGTTAGGAGTCGGTTCCACAGAGCAGTGGTTTGCAGGAAGAAGCTGCTCGAGTGGAACTTACTTCTCACCGATGGAATACAGAAGGAATATGGGTGGGTGGCTACTATGTAAGTGGCTTGGCGTATTCTTTTAATGAAGGTTTGCCTTTGGCCTAATTTGTTTCTTGTAAAGCCGGAGCGGTACAGATAGCCGATCATTTTACCAGCATCCTTAGCAACGGATCGTATGAACGAGTTTCATTTGAGGGTCGGATGTGAGCCTGATATCCAACAGTTTTTCAGGTCACGGTGCTTCCTCAAGAGGACCTCCGTTCATCTTGATTGGTGGTTGTTCGGGGTCAGATCGGCGATGATTGAACGTAGCTAGCTTGGTCTTCGAGGCATTGAATGTAACCAGCCAGTTTTTACTGCATTGAGTTGTTTGTACAAAGTTCGGGAGAGAGGCCAGTCGCCAATCTCTGGCAATCGAGAGTTTCAGAGGGGCGTGTCAGCTTTTTAATTTTAGACAATTTTTGGGTGATATTCTTAAAATCATTTCTTCTTGTTATTTTGCGAATGTTTTAAATTTCTTTTTATCATTGTCCTGCGTTTTCACAATTTTCAAATTTGTGTTTCCCCCAACAAATTTGCAACATATTTTGGAGGCTATATCATTCTGAAGAACTATAGCGACCATAAATATACATATATATCTGAAATAAAAAATATATATCAATAAGTAAATTATTTTATATTGTAATATTAATGTTAATTTTAGCCGTTTTCCTATAAGGAAACATTTGGCATTCATCGATCGAGCAGCAAGTCGTGTTTTTGGTTGGCATTTAAGAAATCTTTCTCTTAAAAAAATTCAGGAAGACATGTTTCTCAAGTTCAGTAGCTGTTATCGCTCTTTCCAGTACTGGTGGAGGCTTCCTTCCTGACCTTTTTATTTGAAGTAGTGTAAAGTGTCAACATCTTGATTATGTTATTATTTTCTCTTTGAGTTACACGTTCTATCCATTTTAGTTGTTGCTGCTGTTGGTATTTCTAAAGTGATGTGGTTTATATTATTTGATACAGTTCATTATTTGTGATTCTGTAGCGCCAGTCGACAATGTTCCAAGATGGATGATCTATGCCAAGATCATCAGGTCTTATTCACTAGGAGACATTTTTACCATTGATCTTAGAAAGCGGTGGCATACAGCTGACAGTTTATATATTTCCGAACGGATTTGGTGCCATGCATGGCATCCATATGAAAATCTCGATCTGACGGGACTAAGGACATTACTCGAGTTTTCAGATTGTAGTTTTGATTTCATAGCAAATTGTGGTTTTTCTTGAACCTAACTCAAGCACAACCTATTATGTTTTCAATTTCTTTTTCTCCTATAGTTATTTAAAATATCAATATGCCTTGAGTTATTGATGTGGGGCCAAAGTTGGGACCACAGAAGGAAAACACGGAACACGGATTAGATGTAAGAAAGATATATTAACAACAGGTTACAGAGATAGTGTAAGCGGAGCTTACTATATGTTAGTGTCCAATACTGGTAGTCGTACGCGGCTCTCTCTGTCACTCTCTGTCACTCTCTAGAGTGCTATGTCGCCTACTTAATATAGGCCTGGAAGAATCTATTGTGTAGGTAGTTTCCGGTCTCACAATAGTTATATAAATAAATATTCTCATTCGTCCGTGCTTTGAATACTGTTGCCATATCTGGTCTGATGGCCCTCACTGTTCATCACGATGTTCTTCATAAAATCGAAAGAAGGATCTGCAATGTAATCGATCCTGACCTGGCATCTCGACTTCAGTCACTTTCTCATAGATGTGATGTGGCTTCCCTCTGTCTTTTCTACAAATATTTTCATGGCAACTGCTATGACGTGTTTTTTTCCCTGGTTTCCCGGCTACGTGAAATTAAGCGTGTTACTAGATTGACATCTAGGTTTCACCCTTTTACTGTTGAAATAGTTAAATTTAACCGCTACTACTACTCCAACATTTTCTTTTCTCGCACTTCCTACCTGTGGAATTCCCTTTCACTTATTTGTTTCCCTGATAACTACAATCTTCGAAAATTTAAATGTATCGTCAATCGCCATCTTCTGTTGTCATGAACCCCATTCATCTTTTATCCTTTCCTCAATCCCACCCCCCAGTCTTTCCTCTCACTTTCCCCCTGCGTACTAGTGACACTCCCACCTTGCTCGGGATGATATGATTAGACAAAATACAACAAAATGAGTTGCTGGAAATATTTCTAATAAAATAAGATTATTATCATCTGAAATTCGGTAAATACATATATGTGTGTATGTGTGTGTGTGTGTTTGTTTACGTGTGTGTGTGCTTTTTGCGTATGTGTGTGCACGCACTTAGTGTAGTTGTTATCGGCGCGGTAAGTTTGATCGGCATGATTGTCACGTTCACATTCATACGCATACAGTTGGGAAAGGTACGAATCAATTTCCTCTCCTCCCATCTATGGATTAAATAGCAGAGCAGACTCCCCCACCAACGTTGGGAACCAGTCTAGATGAAGGAAAACTTCGAAGGAAGCGGCACCATTACTCTGTATTCAGTTCTTCCGAAAGCGTGGATAGATCTACATAAGCCTACATCGCGATAATCATGTGTTTGGATAAGCTGTTATAAGAAGTGAACTGTTAAGCTCTCATACGTCGAAAGCGATGGTAGTGTCCACTATAGATATGGAGAGGGAATGAGAAAGGTAGAGAGAAACCTACTGAATGATCGATTTGGTTTTTTACGGTTTATCAATATTTTGTGGTTTCTTTAAATCCCAAACAAATTCTGGAATTTAGAAATAATTCTTTTTTTGAGGGTGAATATTGTATTAAAAATTTTCTGAGAATAATAAGGATTTTTTCAGAGATAATTTTTCTCTTCAGAATCTATATTACATTTTTATAAGTTTATCATTGGTCCATGCTTTGAATATTGATGCCACATATTGTCCGATGTTCCTGCTGTATATTTAGAGATTCTTGGTAAAATCCAACGAAGAATCAGTAATATTATTAGTCCTAACCTGGCATCTCCGACATCAGGGACTTCTACGTGTTTGTTCCATAAATACTTTCATGGTAATTTTTCGGATGAACTTTTTGCTACATAAACTTTATTGATTTAGGTGCAGGACTAGATTGGCGGTAAGGTCCCAGCAATTCACAGTTGGATTGGCTAGATGTAACCATAAATTCTATGCTCACAGTTTCTTTTCTCGCCTTCGCAACTTGTGGAACTCTCTTCTGGCTCTATGCTTTCCAGCCAATTTTGATATTCAAAAATTTAAATGCAATATCAATCGTTATCTACTGTCTTCTTGATTATTCTTCTGTTATTCTCGTTCCTAAAAATGTCTCTTTTTATTTTTTAATTCTTTCACACCCGGTAACCTAATGTATCTTAGTGGCCTTACTGCTGTTCTGGGTGATATGATAAAAAAATACCAATCCTTCTATTTAAACCATAACTTCGGGGGAAGAGATAGACACTTTTCTCAATGAGTATTAGCGCATAAGTTAAAAAAGCTCGATAGGTTTGTTCATCGCTCGTTCCACACTTCACTACGGTCTTTTGAACTTGGGTAGGCTTTTATCACTTGTTTCCTGTTTAGAATAGGGTTCCCGATTCCCTCTAAAGTTTTTTTCTTTCTCTTTCACTTTCGGTGGCCTCCTTGTGTCTAGGTGGCTTTATCACCTTACTTGGGCTGGTGTCTTTTACTTTTCAACCCTCTACTTCAAGTGGATCTTGGAAAATTGTACAGAGTAAATATCATTGTTAAATGTTAAGTAAATATAACAAACACGACAGGAATTTGAACTCGGCTTCCGATTTCTCATTCCGAGACGCTATACATTACACCACCCGCACATGTGAGATTAAAGTGTAGAGATAACCGTGTTAGACAAAAAATATTGTTAAAAAGCGGTTCGGAGTTCGAATGAAGGCGAAAATGAGTATCATAATGTTTCTTGTAGATATTTACATGTGTGATGCTTGCGATAACTAAGGAAGCATTGTCATTCTTTTTAAGGTGAAATGCATACATGTATCGTTCCTAGTGAAGGCGACTGGTGACATTTTCGGTATTGGCAAAATGTAATCAGCTAAACACGGGAGGAAACTAGCAGCTGCGGGCGATTCTGATGGAATTTACATAAAACTAGATAATAAAACCTAAAAGAAAAATATTTTAAATAAAAGCAAAAATCAAAAAATACGTAATCGTTGGATAATTCACTTTGCCTTGTTCCATTTAAGGAACGGGGAAAATCATCTTTGCCATTTTCTCTTCCTTGTTTTCTTTCCAGCTTTCTGTTCAGCGCGCGCAGGATCCAGTCAGAAACACATATTCATAAATGCTGTTCACTTACGCGGTTCTTTCTTTTGCAGACTCACATAAACGCGCGCGCACATAAACTCTGAATTCTCTGCTTTACAGAGTTGAAGGCTTTAGCTTTGCGAACGCGCATGCGCATATAGTTATCTGCGGATGTAGCCACTGAATATAATTGTGTGAAGACATAAATGCTCTTAAATTTGCCCACGTATCATGCGAGTATAGAATACGTACGCCGAGAAATGCATCTAAGTGCTCTAAGGCGCACAAAAGCGTAGTCGTATACAAATCAGCTTACAATACGTGCTCAAGTGTTTTACGAGGCAGACATATTTATATAAGCATACAAAAAGAATATCTACCTCTCTGCATAAACGCATACGTAAGGAATATTTTCTTCTGGTGTCGGCTTTTGTTTTTTGTGAAAACAGCAAAGAGTTAGACACCTGTTGTTATATTAGCAATTTATGTGATTTGTTATATACGACTAGAAGGTTATTAGATATCTTTCCATTTGGACTAGTTTGTTTATTGCTATACATACAACATTTTGGTTGCAGTACT
>CAHIKZ030004617.1:525000-547500 GCA_903632075.3 Acanthosepion pharaonis | reverse complement strand
TTCCCACTGCTGTAACGCAGATTTTCAGTAACTTTTCTATAAATATTCTCATGTTAATTGTTCTGTTAATCTTTCCTCTCTGGTAATCATTGTAAATATTCATTGGGGTTTCATTTTTTTAAAAAAATGTTTTTTTTTATTCCCGACACTCCAAAGACAAATTAAACAAATGGAAACTAGTTAGAACTTCATAGAGACTTGAGGTATTATGGTGACTGTAGTAAGAATGGTAAGTAAGAAGGTGTTGTTTTGGTGTAAGACATACTGTAGTATATTTGGGTTAGTAATTGTGGCTAGATAAGTTTAAGATAAGACAGAATGAAGACCAGCCTTCCTCTATATAACCTTTTGGCCTTGTGTCACATTTTTATAATTTCACAATAAACATCCTTTTCCTCTTCGTTACTTCGATTTTACGAAATGAAGTGCGGTACTAGATGGGCGGCTAAGTCTCACCAATTTACAGTTAAAATGGCTAGATGTAACCGTAAGTTGGTTGCTAACAGTTCTCACTTGTGGAAATCTCTCACGCTTCTCCCTTTCCTCTTTGAGATTCAAAAATGTGAATGCAATATAAATCGCCATCTTATATTTCCTTGAATTCTATTCTCCTTTCTCCTTAATAATGTTTTTGAAACTCTTTCATCCGTAATAACCCGTTGCGTCTTAGTGACTTCATCGCCTTGCTTGGAGTAAATAGAAGAATTTTCTAGATAGGACTAATTTTGGATGATTAGAAGGAAGGATTCTAAGTAAACTGCAAGAAAATAAAATGCGTTGTTGTTAGCATAAAGGGTGAGCCCAAAATGCAAATTACAAATCGGGAAGTGTTCTAACAGAGGACGGAAAGTGCGATACTGAGATCCGAAGACGTATTGGATTGACCAAAGATGCAATCTAAACAGAATATTAAAAAAAAAAAAAAAAAAAAATTCGTTAGAAACAAAGAAAAGAGTACTCAACTGTTATGTGATGTCTGTCCTCCTCTATGGCAGCAAATACTGGAAAATCTCAAAAATGAAGAAACTTGAAGCAGCAAAAATGTGGTTCTACAGAAGGATGCTGAGAATACCATGGCGCGAACATGTGAGCAAAGACGAGATTTTAGTGAAAAAAAGGAAACTTATACTTAACATGAAGAAGAGAGTTGAAATTTATGGGGCACTTAATGAAAAAGGAAGGCTTGGAAAATTTGATACTCACAGGGCAGATTGAGGGCAAGAGAGACAAAGGGAAACAGCACATAACTTGCTCGTTGAGTCTGAGTAAATCGATAGTGGAAAAGGATTTATGAAAAAAAAAAGATAAAGATTCATTAAGAGATTCAAAGGACAAGAAATTGTGGAGAGCCATGATCGAGGAGACACAGCACATAGTGAAGAAGCAGCACACAGATACATACCTATATGTATGCATAACCACGTCAAAACTATTTAATAGTTATTAATTTTGACTAATTTTTTTGTATTTCTTTTTTTAAAATTCTAACATCGATATTCTACTACCGTTAGTAAACAGCGAAAATGGCAAATAAGGAAGAAGCTTCGAGCGAGATTAAAATCGAATCCCTTATCTCATCTTGGCTTTACTGCGACAGCTGTCGAACTGAGACGGTGATGAATCAAAATCAGAATTTATACACATAGGTAAGTACCATATGTCTTTGAATCAGATCTTCCGCGGCCAAAGCAAAGTCGGGGGGGATTTATTATTATTATTATTATTATTATTATTATTATTATAATCTCTCAGTTGCGTCTCTATCTTGGGGCTGCAACCCGAGACAGAGACGCTGCTGGGGAAATAAAATACTGTGAGGTGCCCGGTCCTGAGGAACAGCTGCCCAAGGCTGCACCCACCACATTGCGTTAGAGAGTGGGGATTGGTCGTCATACCGGTGCTAGCGCAGTCGATGGTTGCGAGGGCTGGGTTATTTTTGTACCTAACCCGAGTGTACGCGCTCGGGTTCCCCACGTCAGACCCAACTTTTTGTCACATCTCATCTCAGTGGGGAGACTAGAAAAATAATACCTTCCAAATTGGGCTCATTTTGAAAGACTAGCACTATAGCATTTTGAATTTTGGTAATGGCGACGCTTTGGGCTAATTTTAATATACATTTGGTTTACTTTGGAAGTTAGTCAGTTTATAAATGAGTAGTAGAGGGTTTTCAAATGTCGCCCTATTTGCTACATGTAGCTCAACCCTTCTTTGAGTATAAATATGCTACCAATTTGCATGTTTAAATTTTACGCTAGTGAATATGAAAATGCCAGAAGGCTAGATTAAGATTAAGTGGGAAAGGAAGGTTGTGTTAATCTAATTTTCCATATAGGGAGATCAAGTCGGTTTAAAATTAAAAAAAAATCCCTGGGCTTAAATACAGCCTGTTGTCACCGGTTGGAAATACTGTTTTAACCACGAGATAGGCCACAGCGCATTCAGACATAACTACAAATAAGCAAAATAAATATATCAAAATTGGCATACAGACACACGCGACATTAGATATTTTTTTTGTTGTGTCACCTATTTGTCTTAACCTCATGCTCATTTTGAACACCCGTCGTGAAGCAAAGAAATAGTTTCACAACGTGACTTAACATTTTTTCTTTTTCTCTTCCGTCAATAAAAGAACATCGACGAATGTTTCTATTTTGAAAGTGGAAAGCGAGAAAATAACTCAGTTGGGATTCAGAAAGTGGTGGCAAATCAAAGACATGACTACCTCGGTTTTCAGTTAATCAAACATGACTACCTCGGTTTTAAGTTAATCAAACAAAAAAAAACAAACTAATTATTTATCTCTCTATTTATCTAGGATGAATTTTTGTGAATATACAAGTATATATTACATACCATTGCCAGTTATTTTTTGGATAGAAATACATTGGCAATCAGTCAAAATGAATTGTTAGCAGTCAGGGTTTTATGCTAGTCATATTAATATCAGTCAGTTAACTGCCATACGTGATTTTCTTTTAAAGCAATTCACCTCAAGCAAGGCGAGTGTGCCACTAGCACGCAAGGGGTTACAGAGTATTGAGAATAAGAGTAAAGAGGCGTGTTTGGGGAAAGGATACAGAGAAGGACGGGAAACAAGATCAAGGTATCAGAAGATGTCGATTGACATTACACTTGAATATTTGAAGATTATAGTTATCAGGGAAGCAAGTAAGAGGAAGAGAATTCCACAGACGGGAAGTGTGAGAGAAGAAGCTGTTTGAGTAGAAGAGGTGGTTACATTTAACCATTTCAACAGTGAAAGGGTGAGACTGAGATGCCACCCTAGTGGCTCACTTAAATTCATGCAGTCCGGGAACCAGCGAACGTAGCTCGTCGGAACAGTTGCCGTGAAAATGCTTGTAGAAGAGACAGAAGAAGGCTACGGCACGTCTGTAGGATAGCGATTGTAGACTAGATGACAGATCAGGACCTATCATCTTGAATATTCGTCTCTGGAGGGCCCCACTCCATATATGACAACAGTAATCCATGCAAGGACAAATGATTGATTTATAGATTTGAAGGATGGACTCAGATGGAAAAGATTTTCTGGCACGACACAGAGAACCAACTTTCCTTGCGGGAGATGAAGCTACACGCTTGGGAGATCATATATCTTTTCGATACGTGACTGACAAGGCAGATTTTTCCCTCAGTAGGTGGCCATTTCTTTCTTCGGTAGACTGTTTGCCAACCAAGTTTAAAGGGCTCAATCTGTTCTACTATTCATCCCATCCCATAGCTAGGGGTAGAAGTGATGGATTCATACTTTTCCTAAGTGTATTCGAACTCGGCTCTCTGTGTTCACACTCCGAGCCGATATCCATTACACTACAACGCAATGTCAACAATATGCGTGTTATTTGCCATGATATTTCTTGTGATTAATAGTGGAGTGATTTCCAGTTGTCTATGGACACACCGCCTCTAGGTAGCTGGGCGTTGACTCATCGTGATTTCTTCCGTCTTTAGGTCTTATTTTACGTCCTACTGGATTGCTAGCAACGACCTCACTCGCAAGAACATGGAGTGGGGTAGCCGTCCTAGTCGCCGACATTCCAACTGTGGAATACTGACCCAATATATATATATATATATATATATATATATATAGAGAGAGAGAGAGAGAGAAAAGACAAGGAGATATGCATAAGCAAATAAGGGAACTAACATGACAGAAGACATGCTCGTCAACAGACTGCATAAAATCCAAAGAAGGAACGCTCATATTAGAATAGGGAAAAATTCTTCAGCGCTGGAACGAAGATATTGGAGAACGCTTCCACGACAAAAGAAAACAACCGGCAGTTCATAGAACTTTCGACGGGCCTAAAATTCTAAAAACCAGAGTAGAAGCTGAACAGAAACAAGGTGGCAAGGCCAGACGTAATTGTAACAGAGATGCTGACAGTCTTTTGGTATAGACAAGATTACAGAAATAATAAATGAAATCTATTACAGTGGGGATATACCAGAAGATCTCAGAAGATCTATTTTCATAGCAGTGCCTAAGAAACCAGGTGCAAACGCCTGTTAACGCCACTGAACAATCAGCCTAATGAGCCACATATCAAAACACATCATCCGTATTCTGATGAATAGAGCGCGCAACAGAATCAGGCCAGTGATTGGACAAGAACAGTGCAGGTTCATTAAAGAGACCGGAACAAGGAACGCGATATTTATGCTCAGATTGTTATCAGAAAGAGCAATACCAATGCAGAAGGACATGAACCTGCGTTTTATAGACTATGCAAAGGCGTTCGACAAAGTACGCCACAAAGATCCGTTAGAGCTGCTCAGCAACCTTGACATAATCGGAAAAGTCATTAGAATAATCAAAAACCTCTACTGGTAACAACTCGCTGCATAAAAATAAAATAAGAGTTCAGCAGATATACAAAAATAGAAAGGATCATAAGCCAAGGATTTGTCTTGTCACTGGACCTATTCAAATTATACAGCGAGGCTATTCTGAGAGAATTGGAAATTCTACCAGGATTCATCAC
Source organism: Acanthosepion pharaonis (assembly GCA_903632075.3). Classification (NCBI taxonomy): domain Eukaryota; kingdom Metazoa; phylum Mollusca; class Cephalopoda; order Sepiida; family Sepiidae; genus Acanthosepion; species Acanthosepion pharaonis. The sequence continues at coordinate 542,485 of CAHIKZ030004617.1, read as the reverse complement.
TGGCGGCCACAATCTTAACAACATAAGATACGCTGATGACACAGTGCTGATAGCAGACACGGAAAAGAAATTACAACACCCCCTATAGAAGTTAGCGAAGGAGAGCGAGAAGAAGGGACTAAGCATAAACTAAAGGAAGGTAGAAAGCATCGTCATCAGCCAAAGGATGAGCCCGAAATGTGATTTACAAATCAAGCAGGTGCGGAAATTTAAATATCTAGGAATTATTCTGACAGAGGACGGTAAGTGCGACGTTGAGATCCAAGGACGTCTATGGACGCATTCCAAAAGCTAGGCAGAGTATTACGAGACAGGAAGATTTCGTTGCTAACAAAGAAAAGAGGACTGAACTGCTACGTGATATCTGTCCTCCTTTACGACAGCGAACGTCGGACGGTCTCCTCAAAGATGAAGAAGAGACTCGAGGCAATGGATGTATGGTTCTACAGAAGGATGCTAAGGATGCTAAGGATACCATGGACCGAACATGTGAGCAACGATGAGATTTTGGAGAGGATGCAAACAAAGAGGAAACTTATGCTTAACATCAAGAAGAGGCGGCTGAAATTTCTGGGACACGTAATGAGAAAAGAAGGCTTGAAAAATCTGATACTCACAGGGCGGTTAGAGGGAAAGAGGGACAAGGGAAAGCAATGCGTGACATACTTACCGGGCTTAAGCAATTGGATGGCAGAACCGGGTCTGAGAGAAGTAGCAGTAAGACAAAACTTATTGAGAGCTACAAGGGTTAGGAGGAAGTGGAAAGCCATCATCGCCTACGTCCTGAAGGGACACGACACATAAAAGAAGAATTCTGACAAGATTTTTAGGATAGGTTCGTATGAATAGAATATGTATTTTTTGTCAGAAATCAGTTTGTAGATCAGGTTTCATTGACGTATTTTTGTAAAGAGGGTTTCTGTCGAGAGTCTGTGTGGCTGGTAACTTTTTCCCAAAAATGTATTGCTGGTATTTTTACTATAAATATCTATTTTTATAATTTCATAGTGTTTTGGCCCCAGTTTTGGGGTTACCTATTTGCCCATAGCCGGGACCATAACAGGGTGGACCTGGGAACAACAGCAATTAAGAGGTGGTTCTACGCTCCTCAAATCCTTTCGATCAGAGGCCTTGCTAACGGACATAGTTTATCGTCAAGCCCAGGACATGACACACTTGGCTGTTATATGTATAATGTAATTACATGAAAATCATTTTAATAAAGAAATATATGGGAATAGTGTAACAGTTATCGGCGTGTAAAGTGAAATCAGCGTACTGAGTTCAAATTTCGACCTCAAAAACTGGGATAGGCGGGTACAAGAGGAGGAGGACAACAACAGTTTGCCTGCCTTATGCGAAGGGGTTATCAGAGAAAATGCAAAGTATCTGCGGTTCATATAACATCAGGACAACCATCAAAAGTTTGACGACACATCGCAGATATTTCTCCCGTGTAAGACCCCCCCCATAGAAGAGAACATGACTAAAGACTGTGTGTACGCTATCCCGTGCAGCTGCGGAAAGAAATATAAAGGAGAGACAGGCCGCCCCCTCAATGTAAGGCTTCAGGAACACTAAAAAGCTGTAACACGAGGGGAATGGAAAAATCAGGCGTGGCTGACCACATATGGAGAGAGAAGGGAGATCATTGCCCTTTGTGGGATCAGGTTGAGATCATAGACAAGGAACACCATTAGAAAATTCGTAAACTTAAGAAATCAGCACATATGCTAGGCCACAAAAATCTCCTGAGCCGACCAAGCATAGAAATAAATACAATATGGGAACCAGTAATAAGGAGTGCCAGAGAAAAGCAATGATAACAACAAAGTTGCAATATGAGCTCTGGTAAAAACATGTAATGATAACAACAAAATTGCAATATGAGCACTGGTAAAAATGGTTGCTGAAGATATTAGGTTTATAATACCCAGAAATTCATACACAGATGGCACAGTGGATAAAGGCGTTAGTTATATCCAGTGACAGGACCCAAAGTGTGTGAGTACAATACCCGGCCAATGCAGTGGAGAACTTTCAGCGGGGAATTAACAGGAGATAACTGATTTATAATAGCCAGAAATTCATACCCATATGTCCCCATGGACACATGGCAGGGTGGGTAAAGGCGTTGGTTAGATCCAATGACAGGACCCAAAGAGTGTGAGTCAATACCCGGTTAAGGCAGTGGAGAACTTTCAGGGAAATTAACAGGAGATAACTGATAACTGACATCCATCAAACATGGCACGTGGAACTAGAACAGTCTACCCCAGTGAGCGAAATAAAAGGTTGAGTTCGACACTCCAACCACTTGAAGAAGGCCGGAGCGTACATAACATACGTGTACATACGTGTAATAAATATGGCGACAAAGATGAGGACAATAGTCCGAATAATGTAAATAATGTAAAAAATAGAAATATAATGGAAATAATTTTACTATAAAAATGCATTAGAAATCATCGATTGTCTGCAGACAGGAATTATTAATGTAACATTTACTGACTGAATAAAGCTATTATATGTATAAGTTTAGGATTATGATTCGGTAATGAAGTAATGACTTAAGTGCGGTCTGATATTGGAGATTAATTTTTCTCATTATTTTCTTAATCCAATCATTATAAAATTAGAACTGCAAAGAGAATACGGAGATGAGAAAATCCCTTAATTATGAAATCTCAATACTGCTGCAGTGATTACATTTATTATATATTTCTAAAAGATTTTTTTAATGTGGATATCTTTAATACGAACCACCAAAATCTTCAACAATAAGCATTAATTATAACAATCAAAGAAATAAGCCCCGAACCAGATTTTGACTCGTATCATGATTGGCGTTATCCACTGTACCCATCTAAGGACAGTGGTTAACATGAAGAACACCATGTTCGCGTTGTATGCCCATCTACCATCTACTCTTATATATAATAGATTCTTTAAAAATCAAATAAAAACAAAAGTTTGGGCAGTATCAGTGTGGACTCAACGACCTGACTTCAAATGTCTCCCTAGTCTGCAAATATATTTATTCAGTCCCAGATGTGCATACATGTTGCTAAGCGAGGTCACATCTGTTTTAGCCGGAAGATTATCCCTTCAAAGAGAATAACATTCCTTTTTCCAGCTACATATATTTATACAAGAGATGGTAGCGCAAAAAATTTGCTTTAATTTTAAAAGTATAGGAAATTGTGGAGAGCCATGTTACGTTCGGAAGACACACCGCATGCTGAAAAGTTCTTAACTGTACATAGAAGGCTTTACAAAATAGAATGTTTCGTCATTTGACCAGATTTTGTAAATCGAGGCGATAAATTTTCAGCACCACCTCCAATCAGTGTTTAACTGGGAAAAGATTATGGCTTGTAAATTTGAATGCCTCCAAAACGAAATTGCTAGCATTTAACCACCTTAGAGAAACTTTCCTGTTCACCACCAGCATGGCTGATGCTAGACACACGAGGAACAACAATGCACCTTCTTGGTCTGACATTTTCAACAAACTTTAAGTGGAACGACTACATCGAATCAATAGCTGCATATACTGCAAGGGAAGTTGGATGACTGTGTCGTGCCAAAAGGTTTTTCACGTCAGAGTCCATCTTACACATTTACAAATCGACCATTCGTCCGTACATTGAACATTGTTGCCATACCTGATCTGGTGCTCCAGCGGTCCATCTCGAGGTTCTTGACAAGATTCAGTAAAAGATCTGCCATGTAATCGATCCTGACTTGGCGTCTCGACTTGAGTCACTTTCTTACAGACGTAAAATGACGTCTTTTTTACAAATATTTTTATGGCTACTGCTCTGAAGAGCTTTTTTCCCGGGTGCACCGACTCCGTGAGTTTAAGCGTGCTACGAGATTGGCATCTAGGTCCAACCCTTTTATTGTTGAATTAGGTAAATGTAACCGCCACTTCTACTCCAACAGTTTCTTTTCTCGCACTTCCCGCCTGTGGAACTCCCTTCCGTTTACTTGCTTCTCTGTACAATCTTCCAAAAATTTAAATGCATCGCCATCTTCTATCTTCTTGGACCATATTCAGCCTCTATTCATTCCACGATACTCCCTATATCAAGTCTTTTCTCTCACATTCACTCTCTGTAACCACCTGCGTACTAGTGACATTCCCGCCTTCCTTTGGGTGAAAATGATTTAAAAAGATGTATCAATAAATAATAATAATAATAATAATAATAATAATAATAAACCACAAAAAAACATCTTGAGATGACAGTATTCTTTTTGAAGTCGGTCGTTCTTAAAATTTACTTCTCCAGCGCCCTCTGCGTAAGGTGGGAACAATCAAACGACAGTCAACTGGTCAGACCTTAGAATTTGCTAGACTTATATTTTAGGTTTTTGCTCCATGCACATATGTCAACTGCCAGTAAATATTTAAAATACGCCCCAAAATGTAAAAGATAAACATATACATATATATATTGTAATTCATTCCAATGAAATTTGGAAGAGTTAAATCTTCTTACTGCCCTGTTAAAATTATAGCTTGCCTTATAATTCCATCAAATATTTATTGGACCCTTGAGGGTTCATAGCGCCGCTAAATGGGGCATTAGCGATCACGTTAAGAGTCAATGCTCGAAAGCAAAATTGTTTTCTTATGGTTACTTGTTTACTGAGTTTGCACTGGAAATGTGTTTGCGGCCCTTGTGACATGACGTTATACTAATATCGAACGTGCACGCTAAACGGGTAAATCTATAAAATTATTTTTTTAAGAGTAGTTTTAGGTTTTTCGATTTTCGATTTAGTTATATAGAAAAATGATAAAAATCGTATTTTAACTCTTTTAGATTATACAGCGGTGAGATAAAAATTATCTGCACTTTAGATTTGTCAAAGTACTTTCTGCTCATGCGTGCTTATAGTTGGTACTTTTGTGGTCATGTGATCGAAGTTTGAGCTTGCTCGGACCAGTTTGCTTGCAGCTGTTACAGTTTAAACATGTTCACTTTGGAGGAACAAAGAGCAAAGATCCAAATCTGCAGAGAACATGCTGCCTCATCGATGATAACTTGCCGGGTCGCCATAACCATCTCGCGAGCTTGCTGAGTTTTCTCGTCAGTGCTGCAGGTTGACGGGCGTCCTGCTCCTTCTTCGTGCTTCACGCTTGTCTGTCCACTTTATCGATCCACCTTACACATTTCTGTGCGGTAGTGCGATGACGTCGTGTTGTGTTAAAAGCCTCCGATGAATTTCTGCCCCTGACACACCTTCCGACCAGAGAAATCAGATCACTGGTTTTTGTTCCTCTTTGGTGCACACTGCTAGCGGAGCGGCCATATTTACATCTTATTTTAAATGGTATCTATCGGATAATATCAGACTAGAGTAAATGGATAGCAGAACAGGACGGGATATTGTGGAGAGTCATGATCGCCAACGTCCTGAAGAAACACGGCATATAGAAGATCATGAAGGTCATGAGAAGGTGACCGTTTTGATTATCGATATACCCTCTGTATTTATCTGTGTGTGTGCAAAAGAGAGAGAGAGAGAGAGAGAGAGAGGAGAGGATAATGGGTGTGAATGTAAGGATATAGCCATTTAGTAAGCGTAGTTTACATGTGGCACACGGCCGAAATTACGGAGCACTCAGTGAGGACCGAACTCACTAATCGATCGTAATTGATCTAGCGAGACCAGTTTGTTAACCATTACAACATGTCGAAGTACATGTAAGGGTATATATGTGTGCATGTATGTCTATGGGAATATCTGATTATGTGTGGTCATATTAATTTGAAATCGAGGTGAAATCAATCAAATTGCAAGAAATATGCTGACCTGTTACAAAGATTTTTTTATTTGGTTGAAACATAAACTTCATATGTTTGAAATTATGTCGCCTGGGAGTTCTAACTTCTTAACGTTTAGGAGTTGTTCATTAACATAAGAACTCGAATCATTTACGTTAATCGACTCGTCAGAGGAAAACTTTCATATGAATGTCATGCATGATGCCAAAACCAGTTAGAAACATCTAAGCTGTCAGCTATATACAACTGCATCGTAAGATCAATAGTTAAAAAAGGCTTTGAGTGAGTAAAGCCTGAGGGTTTATGACAGATCATACTGCTTTAAACATTGTGGAATGGCGTTACAGAATCACAAAGAAAGAAATATACCAAATAACAGATACAACGTCACTTGAGGACTACCAACAGCAGTAAGAAATAAAATGTATAGCACGAGTTACTCGAAGTTACAGAAAGAAACGCAAACCTACTTCGGGAAATGCTCTGCCGAGTCAGTTCTGAATCGAAAGAGACTAGATCACCCAATCATGTTTCACGTAGGCCACTTATCTGACTGACGTCATCTACAAAATTATATATACATATCGACCATCTGAACAACGATCTCTGAACTGGAATTATCACTAGCCAAGATAGATAAATTTGGTCTTCCAGGCCGTTTCAAGGCGTGGGTTTATCAGCACGATGTACTCCCAAGAATACTCTGGACTTTGTTTATCTATGACTTCCCAATGACGTCAGTGGAGGCCATGGAAAGGAGAATTAATAGCTACCTCCGAAGATGGCTAGGACTGTCTAGAAGTCTGAGTAATGCCGCGTTATATGTCACCTCAAACGCGCTACAACTCGCCTTTAAATGTCTGGTGGAGGAATTTGTGGTCTCTCGGACAAGAGAATACCTACAGTATAGAGACTCTATGGACCTAAAAGTGGCGGCAGCAGACATTGAGGTCCACAGTGGAAGGAAATAGAGTGCAGATAGTGAACTGAATATAGCGGAGAAGCGTTTAAAGAATAAGATTCTAATAGTGACGGTGGCAACATGTCATGCTGGATTAGGCTTCTTTCCTAACACTTGGATAGAAAAAGCCAGGGGTAAGCAGAGACGGCAACTAATTCAGGAGGAAGTCCGAGCCAACATTGAGGTAAAAAAAAAGAATATGCAAGATGATGGGACTAAGCCAGCAGGGTGAATGGACACGATAGGTTAATTTTCTACGGCGGAAAATAAACTGATCGGAGATCTAGCACTCCGAAGCTAGTCGGATTAAATTTTTTGTACAATTCGTGTATGATGTACTACCGAGTCCTGTAAACTTGCATACTTGGAGGATGAGGGAGACACCATCATGCCCACTCTGTGCCAGGAAAGGTACACTAAAACACATTCTAAACGCCTGTACGAAGCTCCTTGGTGATGGTCGATACTGATGGAGACATGACCAGGTGCTTAAGAAATTGGCCAAAGTAGTGGCTGCAACAAACAGTGTTATCAGTTTCAAACCTGAAACGAAGGCGATTAATTACGTCAAAGCCAGTGAAATCCTCCACTCAAGACGTAAACCGTAAGCTTACATGCTCTCTTCCGTCCGAGACTGGCAGTTGAGAGTAAACCTCGGGAGTCAGTTGAAATTCCAAGAGCAGATAGGCAACATCTTCCTTGTGCCCGGACTTAATAATCTGTCTCCAGGCAAGTTATAATACTCAAACTTACGGTACCTTGGGAAGAGAATTTGGAAGAGGCCTTTGAAAGAAAGCTCGAAAATACCAAGATCTGGTAGAGAAATGTAGGTCCAACCAATAGCGGGGTACCTGTCGTGGTTTTGCAGAAAGATCTTCATGCAGAACCCTAAGTTAACTTGGATTGAGGGGAGTAAAAACGAGAAAGGCCATCAGAGTAATTTCAGAATCTGTAGAAAAAGCTTCAAAATGCTTAATGATTAAAGATCAGATCTATGGAGCTCTACAGCGGAGAACGGGGGGTGTTGAGGTGCTGTTTGTGTTTGAAGAGTAAAAGAAAAATAGGAAAAAAAGATAGTAATATACAAAGAGGTCGTCCCCAGCTCGCCTCCAACGTCTGGTTACCGAAGTAACTGTTTTGATTTCTAGTTTAACCTACCCACGTTGTGATTTGATCTTAGGTAGACGAAATCAAACTGTCGCCATGCCGTAATGCAAGTCGAGTCCGGACAAGAGTAATACCGCACAAGTATATGTAAAAGAAATTAAAGTAACAACTCGAAAAGTTCAAATGTGTTAAAAAAAGGATAACGATATTTTATATCTGGTTGCTGAATACAGGACTGCGTCTTTCTCCCAAACCGCTAATATGGATTCGTGACACTTTGTGTTTGTTAGGCGAGTCTTAACATCTTAATTTGTTTGTTCTTTAAGAAACTGTTTCTTGGTGTATCTTCAGGCGATATTCGTAAAACTTGTTTTGGTGGTGTGAGTCTAAGTCGTTCTTCAAAAATGAATTGTTCTTGGTTTGAAGTTGAGGTCGTGAATGCGTGAATATCTTTCAGTCAGCTTCCTGCGAGGTGTCTGCGAGCTCTCAGCTCACTGCAACTGCTTGCCTGTCTGTCTAACCCCAACCGCTAACTGCCGTCTTACTCGTTGTGACTCTGCTTATATGGACGCCGACCAAAACCGTGGTGCGCCTGTCGGGGTTTGAGGTTCCTTGATAATTCTAAATCTGCATTAAGGGTTTTTCTTTGTTCTCGGTCAGGAAGAATTATTAATTTCCATTTTTTGGAAGTCTCTCGTCCTCCAAAATTCTTCCTTTCTCATATTGGTATCTCACCCATACCCTCAGAGGGTGTCAACGGGTTTCCCCTCTCTCTCACAGTGGCATCTCACACCGATCCCTTCAGAAGGGGGCGTCAACAGGCCTCCCCTCCTTCTTCACATGATTACCTTCGTCTACCGCTCACGCCACCATTCAGCCAATGGACGTCCAGCAGTGTGGGTGTGGCCAGACTGGCCTCGGTTTAAAAAATCTTGCTCAAAGAAAAAAAAATATTTTCCTTTTTCTTTTTCTTTTCTTTCTTTTTCTTCTTCTCGACAACAAATCCTTAGACTCTTATCTTAACCAAATGTCACCTGGACTTTATCAATCGAGACCTTCGTCAAACAAGTGGGTGGTCATCTGGCGATATCCACAGCCAATTATTCGTTCTGATAAAATAATTTTGCTATCACGGCCAGCTCTTGACATAAAACGACATCTCTGCAGATAGCTAATGGGTCAGTCTTTCTTTCTTTGTAACTCTGCAGGTGGTCCAGCGGACATTTTTCCCGTGACCCAATTAATTTTTATCTCTTAGAATTCTGTCCTGTAGGCCACCTGACCGACCTGAAATTTTCACCATTGCCATACTCGGTGCGCCGTCATAAATCAAACGCGACAGATCCGCGACCTTACTTTCTTCGCTAATGAAAATAAAATCTTTACCACTTTTCCTTGTTTAGAAAAAAAATAACATCGTCTTTTCGTGATGGATTCTTATCACCTAATTTAATTCTCGCCTTCTTCTTCTTTATTTTCACACAACCCTAAATAGTGTCACAACTGAGAGGGAAATGATGTAGGTCGTTTCTGATTGGTCACTTTCTATTTACAAATCAGTAGTTGTTTATGTGTACTTAGTGGACATTTCCTTCAGGATCGCCTGCAGGAATAAGTATTGTTCCGGTAAAGTCGCTTGGGAGAACAGCTATGATGTTGAAAGACCCAAAACTTCTTATGTCTTAATAAATCAATAACATCACTAATGAGTAGATCCTGCGCACCTGTTGTGGGGGGGGGTGTATCATAATAAGTACAAAAAAATTTAAATGTGTCCCACGCAGACAACTACAACACATTTATACACAACATCTATGAGAAAGGAGAACGAAAAGGTAGGCTCTTACATATAAATATTCCCGACTGGAATTCGAACTCGGCTCTACCGATTTATCATTGCAAGTCGATATCCATTACATCATAATGCGCATCCATTTTTCGGTAAAAAGAAAACTCTCTCATGTTTGTCATTTCCTTTTCCTTTCATCTATTCTGTCCCTTACGTGAAATAAAGAGTTATTGTATCATGAATATAATAATGCTCATAATGGGGGAAAATACAAAGTGGGAGAATATTCATTTCATCGATAGCTCACCGATTATCTGGTGATATTCTCAATGTGACATGTTGATTTTTAAGCTCCATTAGTATTAGGTTGTCATACATGAAATGACGCATTTTTTGGTTCGTTGTTGATTCGGTCGCCTAACGAAGTAACCTTCTTAATACATAAAAAATCTTGAGATATTCTTGACTCTTTTTCTTTCAATATATTGTTACTCATAAGCCCAATAAAAATGATTACAATAAACAATGTCAATTAATCTTACTGTATGAGTGCAAACAGGGTCATTCTGCTTCTGAAGCATTTCAGAATATCAAGGCTGCCTTTGGTAGTGGTATCGTTGAAATCAAACCTGTACAGAGATGTTTTCAGAAGTTTTGTTTGAGAAATTATAGACTTAAAAATAAATCAAGGGGAAGACCACGACCAAATGCTGAATTGCCTGAATTATGAAATTTTGCCTCATCCTCCGTATTCACGTGATATCTCTCTTACTGATTATCATTTTCAGCTTTTCATACGCAATTCTCCAATAAGGACGAGGTCATCGAAGCATTTGAAATGTTTATCACATCAAAGGATGAGAATTTTTTTAATGATGGGTATCAAGAATTTAGAGGTACGTTGGAGAATAGTCTTTCATCAACATGGTGCCTATTTCAACTAAATAAATTAGCTATTTAATATTTCAGAAGCGTTTTATTCATTTTCTATAAAGTGCATCATTTCATGTGCGACAACTTAATATGTATGTACCGGAAACATTATATATAGGGTTCGTTACTCTGTGTTTTCAAATATCCGCTTGCGTTCTTGGAACGTTTCTCTCACAGATAAGACTGGACTATTTTAGGGCGATCCACTGTTAAAACTTTCGTGCTAGAAATTCAAAACTTTACGAAGTGAATATTCAGTTCCTGGGACGGGTGTTTTTCTTTTTGAGTATTTTGCTGTTGGAAAATTTGAATGGATGAATATAGAAATTAACAGGAATATACATTTAAATAACAGTACAAACACATACAATCCGAATACAATACATTCTGATTTTCTCTACTTAATTTAATGGTTATGGAATGAAAGACCGCGAGGAAAAGCAAAATAAAGAGGAGAGAAAGCTGAATCAAAATTAATAACACCACGGAGCATTCTAATTCATCTCAGTTAAGTCTATTGTCAAAATGTCATTCAAAACTTTGGAGTTGGAATGGAGTTAAATTCCTCAAACTTCCGGATAATGCCGATTATTTTAAATGGGTTCCTTTGAATGTGTCGTCTATGGTACGATAACTCACACTAACAGTAAAGGAATGAAAGGAAACACACAGCAATCAAGGTGAGGGATTGTTAAAGGAAAAAAAAAACAGATTTATTTACGCGATATACAAAAAATGATTGACGTGGACATCTTAGGATTATATCGCATACACAAAAGTTGGTATTGCATCGTAGTTGTAGAGAAACATCGCGTGCGGAAAGCATGTATAAGCTTTATTGCATAGTAGGAGTAGAGGTTCTCATCGCGTAGTCGTTTCAGCTGTTGCTGTTAAGATCGGAAACCCTGGCGCTTATGTGGCTGTCTTCAGTCGTCGGTATCGGGCTTCAGTTGCTTCAGCGATCGCCCGGCCAAAAATGGGCGAAGGATAGGCAAATGACCGTCGTAGCTCGGATGAACCTTCTATCCTGGAGTCGAATTGATGGCAGTTTATATAGTATTAGAGTGGCTCGAAAAAGAACTGTTGGTTGAAGCTGCGTGTTTTTTTTTCTGATTGAAAATATTTTTTTTGACATTTTAATTTTTTTTGTTGTTTCGGAAGTGGATGCGCGCAGAAGGTCTAAATTTAAGTTTGTGAAATTTGAACGGCGGCTGTCGCTGTGAGTACTTCCGTTTTTGTTGAAGAGTGGGAGTTCCGACGGGCTACGGCACACCTTGTGTTTAAGCTATTATAAACAAGAATATCAGATCTGCTCTTGAAACTATTTCCTCGTCTTGTTTACTTATTATCACTTTTTTCTGTTACTCAGTTTTTCTTAGCTACAAATTAAGCGAATCTCTGGGTTGAATCTTGCAGAAATAAAAATACAGCAATCAAATTATCAACTTTAAAAATAAGAAATATTTTGTGTAGCGAAATCTCCTGAATCACTCCCATGAACATATTCGAGCGTTAGAGATATACAGTATAACCCGGATATAAGAGAGTTGTCGGGACCGGAGAAGAAGTCTCTTATATCCGGGTTTCTCTTATATCCGGATTTCTCTTATATCCGGGTTTGGTCTATTTTGTTTAGGTAAGTATGGGCTCTAATCTCTCTTATATCCGGGTTTCTCTTATATCAGGGTCTCTTATATCCGGGTTACACTGTACATCTATTTCATTTAAGGAAAGAAAGAGTACATTGATCAAATGATACATTAAATTAGTGATAGAACCGTTTTTTAAAGAACATTTTTTCCTGCACATACGTAGACACACACACACACACACACACACACACACACACACACACACACACACAGAGCCATATTGTATATTTAGGCAGCAATCATTATTCTATACATGTTTCCCTGGTTGTAGCGAACAAGAAATATTTGATTAGTTTCTTTATTCAGTTTTTCTAATGATCTTAAAAGTTTTATTTTTATAGAAACTAAAATATTTAAAAAAAATTGTCATAGGTGATTATTATGTCAGTACTTTCCCACAATTTCTTAGGCATTTTCCAGGGGTTCTATGTTAGCATATTTTCTAGTGTTTGTTCTAAGTTTTGTTGTGTAGTGGTAATTCTAAGCCAGGGGTCAGCAACTTACAGCACGCGTGCCACACGTAGCACGCCAAGCAATTTCTAATGGCACGCAGCCGCAAATGACATCACGAAGTCCGAACCAATAACTACTACAACGCCAAGAAGATATTTAGCTGTTTCAATTTTCATATATACTAAAGTATATATACTATATATTACTATATAAAACATATTGTATAACAGGTATATTGACCTTGACTTGTATAAAAATACGTATGCTGTTGGCGCACTGAATGATTTTAAAGCCCTAAGTCGGCACATAGCAAAAGGTTGCCGACCCTTGTTCTAAGCTATGCCTGATGGAACTAGTAGTAATTCCATGTTGGGAGTGTCTGTAAAAAATGCCTAGTCGTTTTCTCCGTTCACAAATAAGATAAATTTGAAACATATTTTAAACTGTTTTATATAAAGTTGATCAATTATTTTCTGACATATATCACAATTGGATGTTCTTAGAATGACAGTGTTATCTACAAGGATTTTTCTTATTGGTGCCAGTAGTTGTGTATGAGGGTTTAAGCATTTCCCTATTGAACTGAGATCGCATATGTGGTTTTTCAATCTACGAATTGATGACGCAATACATCTTAGAACGTAAACACGGGAAAATATACTTACAACTAACCCCTTGAAAATAGCTAATGAATTGGCCGAGAGCGTTTTGAACAATAATCCCCACAGACATTTTTACACACTCTTCGTATCCATAAAAGGAAAACCGTGAAAATAAAAAGAAAGTCAAAAGCAGTGTCCAGATTCTGGGAAATTATGTTGTTAATATTTATAGTGCAGATTATTTATTTTGGTAATCAACTAACAGCCATCAAAACAGAAGTCGGGAGCTATTTTTGACTCACTCTGTATATATTAACTGTTTATAGTATAGGCCAAAAGTTTGGGGTCACCCACTGGGTTTTGGAGAATCGCATAGAAATTGAAAGTTTGCGTACCTTTTTCAAAACGAATTTACTAGATTCACTCGGGCTAGAGGAACTTTCTCTACTTGTAGGTTTTCATTATATATTTAAATAATAATAATAATAATAATGATAATATAGAAATTAAATCATTACATAAAGTTTCCATAAAATTGTAGCTTTTTTGTCTCATCAAACTTGGTTGCTAATGGGTAGCGTAAGTCTGACGGATTTAAAATTTAATTCAACCACCATCTAAAAAATAGACACCATGCACTAATGAGTTAAATAGTTCCAGCATTCTAGCTTAGTGGGAGTTAATTAAACCAAAGAAGGCATGAAACTTATTAATTATTAAATTCAGAGTGTACCCCCACCCCGCAAAAATCTTTTGGTCTATAGTGTATATGGCCTTGTGATATCATTCGCTTTACTGACTACTTATTTTTTCGACACAGATTGTTATGGAGCAAACGGAGAAAGATGAATCTGTAATAATGGTTGTAATTTAGCATCAACCACATTTGCATCTTCAAAGACTCGGTTTGATCCTTATTACCCACTGACTGTACGACTACTCCTGCATTTAAATGTCTGATGATATAAGGAACATTGATTATTAAAAACTGATTTTTGCAATATTTGACTTAATTTTGATTTTGTTATAATGCTCATATCAACTCGAAGTTCGGGTTAATATTCTAAAACAACAAAACAAAAAACAAAACACTGGAACACAAGATAAGTGAAAGAACTGTTTAATCACGAGGATTAATATTACAATACTAGCGAATATCGTAGTTAGTGCGACACTCTTTGCCATTATCGTGACTACTGTACGACTTCTTCGTGTTCTGCTTGCGACTCCTTTCATAGTCAATGGCAGAGTTCATGTTCAACACTTTATTGAAGCGAAAGTCGGTCGTCTTAGTACACAAAAGATTTGCATTAATTAACTTTTGACGATCTCTCCTAATCTCTGTTCTGTCAATCATTTGCATAACCCATTAGGTTGATTATGCGCTACTTTCCTCTGTTCCGATTGCCTTCAATATGCCCTGTGAGTGTCATATTTTCCAAGCCCTCATTCCTAGAAATTCCATCCTAGAAATTTCATCCTAGAAATTCCGTCCTAGAAATTCCATCTGCCGCTTTCTGAGGTTAAATTTAAGTATACTATTTGCTTCCATTTTCTATAAAACTTCGTCTTTGTTAGCATGGTCAGTGTATGGCATTCACAGCCTTCTTCTATAGAACCACACTTCTGATGCGTCAAGTTTCTACTTCATCTGTTGGGAGACTGTCCAGTATTCACTGCCATATAGGAGGAGTGATATTATATAACATTTCAGTACTCGTTTCTTTGTTTCTAACGGAATGTTCCTGTTTCTTAATACTTTGCTTAGCTTTTGGAAGGCATCTTTTGCTATCCCAGTGCGCCTTCTGATTTTGGTGTCTCATTTTCTTTTTAAACACGTTCCCTAGCTTATCTGATATTTGTACAGCTCAATATGGTTTGAATATTGCGTTCAAGCATGAAAGATACTGTCCGTTTCAACACCATTGCCCAATAACTGTACGACTATACGTCTAAATTTCTGGTGATATATGGAAAATTGGTTATTAAAAAGTGATTCTTGCAATATTTGATTATTTTTGATTTTCTTTAATTTGTATACTGAAAATTTAAAATTAAATAAAAATGGATGTGGACACAACAGACAGAATAGATTTCTTTATACGAAGTGCTCCCCCGAACTTCTGGTAATTTGAATAGGGGGTTTGTGTGTGTGTGTGTGTGTGTGTGTGTGTGTGTGTGTGTGTGTGTACGCAGATCATTTGTCAATATCTAGGCCGACGAGACGATTGTATACGGGTGTACCTCTAAAAGTTTTGATGATCACATTGTCAGCTGATCTGACATCCGATCTAACAGCCCAGTGGGGGAAAACTAGCTTCGAAAACCAGACTAATTACATTCTATCATTGTCTATCGGACCACAACCAGTTCCGATGATCGTATATCCCCTGAGGGAAGCTCCGTGCCTAGATAGACTATTGGGCCTTAAACTCACACCTGACCTCAAGTGGAACTCTTACATACGATCCATCGCTAAAGATGCAGGAAAAATTGTCGTTTTCCTTTACCGCTATAATAAACACCTAACTCATCATGCTATCCTCTACGTTGACAAGAGCCAAATCAGGTCAGAAATGGAGCACGGTTGTCATATTTGGCCTGGAGCTGATCAGCCCTCACTTTCCAGTTTCGATAGAGTTCAAAAGCGTCTTCGAGTGCTTGTAGATGAATAATTTTCCATCCTCCAATCTCTCTCACAAAGGCGAATTGTGACCAACCTATCACTGCTTTATTGCTAATTCCATCGCAAGTCCTCGAACGAACAATATTCCTTTGTTCCACCAGTTCTAATCTAAACGGATAGGACCTGCCACGCCACTTATATTGCAGCAAACTAGCCACATTCCCTCCGTATTTCGTCGGTGAGAAGACAGTTCCGCTCGAACTGCTTCTCGCTAAACATTTCTCTGTGGAAGCGACTCCCAAGAGGATGATTCCCCGATCACTATAATCTTAACCTGTTCGTCTAGTGTTAACCGTTATCTCCCTTTCCTATCTGTATAAAGTTCCTTTTAACGAAACCCTCTACCGTCAGTGGCCCTCGAGACTTGGACAAGGTGAACCTTACTGTAAAAAAAAAAGAAAAGAAAAAAATTTAAAATTTTTAGCGCAAAATGAGTGATTGTGGTAAATAAAACAGCACTTCTCACCGTGATAAACAAATGTATATTTTTGAGTAATATATATATATATATATATATATATATATATATATATATATATTATTTTTTATAAAAAGAAAAATTATAACATAAGTATGTTATAAAATCACTACAAAATAGCCATTTTGTTTCAACACACTCTGTGTCTTATCAAGTGATGATGTTGAAAATAAAATAAATGGTTTTAAAAGTTTCAGATTAATTAACGATCCTACACTAGGGGAAACATTGTTACAAAAGCTAGAATAACCAATCAAAAAACGAAGTATAGAAAGATTCAAAAGCTTGACAACGAAATCATGTTATAATAGCTATTCAGATCTTTAAATACGTGTAATATTAAAAATAATTTATACTAACCAATAATTATAAAATTATATGATAAAATTTAATATTAAAATTAAAAACTGGCAATTTTAAAATCCAAATTTAATCACTATTAAGTTTAAAAACTACAAAATAATTGAGAAAAGAAAAATATATATTTTATTCAATTCATTTCTTCATTGAAATTACGTTCGACAAGACGCTACAATATATCCGGTCGTTTGACAATACATGTATATATATTTCTTTCTTTTCCCTTTCTTTTTTATTTTCTTATTTTAAAGTGTGTGAATTTTGTCTTAAACTCACGCGCAAAACAACAAAAACACAATCAGATTATAATACATAAGCACCCAGACATAATTAGATATACACACACACAAAAAGGGGGGGCGAGACATGAACATCTCTACAGCCCTTTATGAAAAAAGGAGACATGGAAACCAACACTTATACACACACACAGTTAAATGTGAATACACTCTACATACACATAGACACCGATAGATACACATACATGCATCCACAGACAATGACATAGACAATCAGATATCACAACCAATAAATGTTTCAGACTTAAATAAATGCTAACCACTTATTAAATTATAACTTAAGGGAGCAAATATACAAAGATAAAAATGGTTAAAAATAATATTATTTAATATATTAAAACGAAAATTCCAAACCATAAATATC
>CAHIKZ030004617.1:472500-520000 GCA_903632075.3 Acanthosepion pharaonis | reverse complement strand
CTTAGACAGTATATTACGATATTTACTTGCCTCCCTACGAGGTAGGATGAGGCACAAGGCCAAATTTTATGTGAGGAAATCCGAGCCCGTGGGCTTGGGCAAAAATTGCCCGTAGACCCCGCATACGCGGGGTCGGGTATCTGTCTATCTCCCCGGACGAGACTCTGCCCTTCGGCAGAGAGTTCGTCACAGCAAGAGCTTCCCACGATGAGACTCCACGCTGCCAGCTTAGACAGCATATTACAATATTTATTTCTGTTAAAATACAGAAAATGTGGCGCAAGGCCTAAAAAGGGGGATGGGGAAAAGGACGGTCTTCATCTGTCTTAACTTTAAACTTAGCTAGCCACAAACACTGACCCAAACATACAAACAATATTCCTAACACCAAAACACCACACTCTTACTAACCTTTCTTACTACATCTACCATAATACCTTATTGTCTCTATCAAAAATCTAAATAGTCTCCTTATGTACAATTCTTTGTCTGTGGGTGGGGGGGAATAAAAACAACAAATTAAAAAATCCCCAATGAGTATGTACAATATGAATATAATCTATTTACAAGAAACTAAAAAAAAAACTGTTATTAATACCCCCCCCCCAATAGTTAAATATGGCCGAAACATCAGTTAACTGGACGAAATCAATGCAGGACTATAAAAAAATATACAAAAATTCATTCATTCCTAGCAGTCACACAGACACACCCTCACACAGATACGCACACATTCAGACACGACAACAAAAATGAAAAACATACAGGCGAAAAACGAAAAGCGCCCCGCATCCACCAGAGAACGCTTCAGCTGCCTCAAGACAGGGTAAGTCGGCTAAATAGGCTTCGAAATGAGCAGGGCTCAGACCGGACTCCCTGGTGAAAAGTTCCTGAAAGTAATCACAAAAAGCCTCACATATGCCCGTGTTTGAAGTCACCGTCCACTTATCCGGCAATGTGATGCACGCGATATGTTGCCGAAATGTATTCTAGACTCATCTGCGCGCAACTCAGCGGCCATATTCGTCGCCTCAGAGGACATTCTTTTTAACCTAGTCCTAACTACCAGAGCTTGATCCTTCTTGATAAGCAAGGAGAACAACATTGCCTTAGCTAAGGCTATTTCCCCACTATCACGGGATTTCACTGCCCGATCTACTTTTTGTTCTAAAGCCGTTTGCGCCGCTAATCTATCTAGATTGAGTTGACGGCTAAAATCAGCAGCAAACGTTCTAATTTTTAAATTGTCCCACCAGGCATTCCCAAAAACCGTCCCCGTCAATTCCCTTTGTATAATTAATAGCATCTGGTCCCGGAAATCCTGCTCACCAAATAGTGAGCAGTTTAATTTCCAGTATCCAGCCAACCTAACTTTAGACTTATCTAAGTTTACACGGACCCGGACAAGCCTATGGTCCGTATAAACTATATAATGAAAACTTGGACACCCTAAGAGCCCTACATCGACTCTCCTAACTAAGACTCGGTCCAGGTAGCTAGAAATAGACCCAGCATCCGAGCCGCCACTATTTGTCCAAGTCCAAACTACCTCCCGAGGGTGCTCATTCCGGTACTTATATACAAGATCAAATCTGTCGACAAAGTCCCGAAATGGTTTCACGTCTTGGTTGTAAGTATCCGAATTTGGCCCTATACGATCTATATCGGGGTCAAGGACGGCATTCCAATCCCCCACTAAAACTATCTGACGAGATGTCGTCAAAAACGGCTCGATCTGTCGAAACAAAGCAGGCCGCTCAGAATGGACATTGGGCGCATAAACCCCAATGAGACGAAGAGCCTTATCCTTTATGGTAACATCCAGCACGCAATGCCTGCCCGTCGGATCTTCGAAGACAAGAGCACACGCAGCCTTCAAAAACTTGTTCACTATCCAAGAGACAACTCTCGAACGAACATCAAAACATACTGAATAGCGGGAGAACCCCCTAGACAGAATGAGTAGAAAAACGGGTCTCTTGCACACGACAAACATTCATTCTGAGACGCTGAAGGTTACGAAGGAGCCTCGCCCTGCGAGACTCCGCCCTCAGGCCTTGGACATTCAGAGTAGCTAACCAGAGAACCATAATGAAACCGATTAGTGTTGCTCTCCTGCATTAAACATGGACGGACAGGACACCAACGACCTCTCCCATCGAGCCTGTTCCCATCTCAGTTTTGATGGTACAGTCGGGAGACAGGACGCCAATGTCCTGGGGGAAAGTCAGATTTAACGTTCGATACAGGGAGGGGTGAATAAAAAGATGGAACTGATAATCAAAATTAGTGTTCGACGTATTTATGAAGGTTGGGACATACCCATTAGTATTTATAGGTAGGGTATATAACATGTACCACAGAGGAAACTTGGCAATTATATCGCTATTTCTATGGCAAAGGCTCTGAGGAGGTACATTCCTTAGCTCCACCAGTTCAGACGTTTGCACCCAAGAACAATATGAGGTTCCAACATTTTATCTTCGATAAATGAACTGCCAGACTAGCCCACATATATGATTTGATTATAGTGGTAAGGGCTTGTGCAGAACCCGCCAGACTTTTTGGAAGAATCGAATAAAGAGAGCTATTGTCAGGAAATCCTCCAAACAGTCTTCCTCTGGTTTTGAATCCTTTTCCTAGCTTGGCCGATAATCAAAGATAAATAACCCAGTCTACCCTACTATTTAGCTTACAGCTGGATTGGGTGAGGGTGAGAAGAGATGAAGTCATAACTTTCATAAGGAGATTTGCACGAAAGGGAATATAAGGATCTCAACTGAAATTCGAACTCGGCGCTCTAATTTCTCGATCCGAGCCGATCACACACACACACACACACACACACACACACACACACACACACACACACACACACACACACACATATATATATATATATATATATATATATATATATATATATATATATATATATATATATACACCGGATGTAACTGCAAAATTGTCTAAATCGAGTAACAGCATGATCATCCATCCGACAAAATGTTTAATATTTATATATATATATATAAAAAAAAAAATCACTAAACCAATTCAGTTTCTCTTTTCCAGGTATTCAGATAAGACGTTTAACCATCTAGACACCTTTTTTGTAAGAATCACTGAAAAGCCAATTGAGTTAATCAGCGAAAAAGAGAACAGGTTAAAATCGTTTTGTGTCAGCCCCACTGTTTTCAGGGAAAACTGGAAGAGGGATCATCATTTCAACTTAGAGCTAAAGAGATCTATTAGAAAAGATCCAACTTAATTCATAAGACGTTTGGCACGTGTGAGAGGAGTTGCAGTTATGACAGCCCAAAGAGTAGTGAAAAAAAACTTGAAAATGAAATCGTTTGAGAAACCTGTGAGACAACTTGTTACTCCAGGACCGAAAGTTAGAAGGTTAGAGAGGGCAAAGATCATGTTGAATAAATTGGAAAATGATCCTGGAATAATAATATTTGAATTTTATTTCAATGTTTCATGAGTTTCCAATGCTTAGTTTATTCTTAGTTAATGATGAAGATGTCTTTTTCGTTTATGATCGATTTCTTCACGATTCTTCTGCTATGCATATGGGGATTAAAAAAAGAAGCAAAAAAGCATGCATGAACGTGCTTTGTTATAACTATTTAAAAATTTAAAATTAATCCTCTGTAGGTATAGAATCTTTTGCAAAACAAGCGTCCCAATATAAAAGTACTTGGGTATGAAAAAACGACGGCGCCCTTCTTGATGAATTTCGTCTTATCAAGAAATTGACCAGAAAACTGAAAAGGATCGGTATGAATATTAATAAACACAATATGTCTATATTATTCAGTAAAACGTGTTTTAATTAAGATATACTACCTAAGTATACACACACACGCATATATATATATATATATATATATATATATATATATATATATGTATTTCAATAAAGGTGCAATTAATTTACAAATTCATGAATTATTCATACAAAAAACAAATACAAAGGTTAATGATTTAATTGGCGAGAAATCCATCGTCGCGAACAATTCAAATAATATACAAAAACCCCGAACCTGTTTATGCATGAAAAGATCCTTGTTTCTATGAATTTCTGTTGCATGAGTTCTTATTTTTACAAGTTTTCGTCTGTTCATACAGACATCCTCAGGTATGGAATAGATTTTGTTCTTGTGTTTCTCTCAGTAATAAGAGGACAACGAAAATATATGTACTGTTGTAATCAGAAAAATGCTATTAGAAATGAGTTATTGGGGTTTTTGTATATTATTTGAATTGTTCGCGACGATGGATTTCTCGACAATTAAATCATTAACCTTTGTATTTTTTTTTGTATGAATAATTCATGAATATATATATATATATATATATATATATATATATATATATATATATATATCAAGACATGTCTCATTATATAATTTAGACAAGTTTTGTTTACTTATTTTTAATAGGATCATCTTGTAATTACGGACAAGTTTCTTACTATCTTTATTAAAGGAAGAATATTACCATGTCGATGCATATTCCTTTTATTCCAAGTACTTTCGACATTAGCACAATGTCATCATCAGAGTCTTGTTTTATGTAAGACAAAATTGTTGTATTCATTTGAAAATTAAATTTTTTTACTTATGAAGTCAAAAAACGCTTAACTTTTGTACTGTACGATTTCTAAATTTTATGATGTAAACATACACGTGTAGTAAGTCAAGGGAGGTAACTAAGTTATTGAAATGTCTGACTATTTTTTAAACAAACAATTTAAAGCTATTCGTCAAAACCTAGATATTTTAAAATTATCTACTGTAAACATTCTAAAATGTGATATATATATATATATATATATATATATATATATATATATATGTGTGTGTGTGTGTGTGTGTGTGTGTGTGTGTGTGTGTGTGTAAAAGTTCAAATGTAGCTAAAAATAAATTTGTAAAATAACATTATCAACAAAGACAGGAGAAACGGCCGTTAGTTTGGAAGTGCTAATACCGACTCAGTTACGAAGTGGCGTGCTAATCAAGCAAAGTCAAATAGTGCCTTCATATGCAAGATCACCTACTCACTCAGTAGCTGAGTCGGTATAAGCAGGCCGGATCTAACGTTGGATTTTTCTTGCCCAGGGGAAATGCACGTTCGAATATTGCCGGAAAGCGTATATTTTACTTTAATAATTTTTACTTTAATAATAATGCGTTACCCTGATTCAACACAAAACGGTTTTGAGTTGAATAAGGCTACAGACGTTAGCTGAAATAGGCTCTACTGATGAGGTAAGTTTGGATTTCAATCTTATGTAATTTATATGCTCTATTATACTAAATACATTGAACTCTTTTTGTGGATCAGTTTTAATATTATATATTATTAGTATCCATTTGGATTATATACCAACCGTTTTATTATCTGTACTATATATATATATATATATATATATATATATATATATATATATTTGTGTGTGTGTGCATGTACAAATATACACACACAGACACACGCATATATATATATATATATATATATATATATATGAAGACATTAAACAATTTTGACACTTTTTGTCTACTTATTTTTAATAGGATTCTCTCTCTCTCTCCTCTGTATATATATATATATATATATATATATATATATATATATATGAAGGTATACGTATCACAAATTTTATGTAAGTTTTGGAGAAGGTTCAAATTTGAGGCATATTAAAATTAAGAAGAATTCATTGCGCCAAAGTCAGGCGCTTCTGTTTATTTGAAATTTAACATTGAAAATTTCTGTTTTAATCTTGTCATGCACCCAAAAACATTGAAGCCAGTTTGGGAAATACCAGACATATATATAAAGTACGCAATATACAAAGCTGGATCAGTTAATCTGTAGCCTGACCTAATTACCTAATGATTTTTGAGCTGACATTTTCATTCTACAGCATTCGGTTTATTCATGTGATGCAACGAAAAATGTTAAGTACATTGTCAAAGATTATATTGTAAAAGTAATATTTGCTGTTTAAAATACAGTCATAGCCAAAGGTTTAAGACCACCTAGAAAAAATTAAGATTTATTTTTGCAGAATTTTGTATCGTCGACGGGCAGCGAATGTTGAACGATTCCCTCAAAGATGAAGAAGAGACTCGAAGCGACGGAGATGTGGTTCTACAGAAGGATGCTAAGCATATCATGGACCGAGCGTGTGTGGAACGATGAGGTCTTTGAGGGGATGTAAACAAGGAGGAGGCTTATACTTAACATCAGGAAGATGCAGAAGAAGTTTCTGGGACACATAATGAGGGCTTGGAGAATCTGATACTCACATGTCGAATAGAGGGAAAGAGAAACAAGGGAAAACAACACATGACATACCTAGCGGCCTTAAGCAAGTGGATGACAGAGGAAAGGAACTTGTTGACAGCTACAAAGGATAGAGGGACGTGGAGAGCCACTGAAAGAACACGGCACATAAAAAAGAAAAGAAGTTAACTGTCATATTTTTTCATCCCCAAGATTGAAACGCTGTGACACGGGGTTTTGGTTTGTTTCAAAGCACTGAAGGTGCTGTATAGAATAGTTTTTAGTAGGATTTTATAATATAAAAATGGGCAAAATATAGACATAGCAGCGATCGATAGTAAATTTTTAACTACTAATATAGTTTACAAGGCAACTGTGAATTGAGGGAAGAATTGATTTGTTTTTACGGCTTATCAACCTTTAACAGGTTACTTAAAATCAGGATATAATAAAGATTTACGGATACAAGTAGTACTAATTAACCCATAGATTGGGGAGAAGAGGTGAATTCATACGTTTTCCAAGAGCATTTGAATACAACGAACTCGACTGAAATTGTAACTCGACTTCTAATTCCGTTGCTTTATCCATCACACCACCCACACATCCCAATTTACAGCACTTGGTATTCCCAAATAGTCACCGATCTAATTACTGACCAGGCTCAACGTTGCTTAACTTCGGTGATCCTACGAGAACCGGCGTTTCAACGTGATATGGACGTAGAAAGCAACTGTGAAGGCTAGAAGTGATCACGACATGTCCTACATTGGAGAAGGGCCAGGAAAACAGCATACTATCACCGCAAAACATTTTTCTTTTACGAGAAAGCAGTCGGCTAATAGTACATCGCTTTCTACGTATTTGTAGGAACCGAAAGATAAAAAAAACAAAAAAAAACAGAGAAATACCGGAGTTAAAATGGAGAATTGTTAGGGAAAGCATATGCCCGCAAGATAGGATCTAAAAACTGTGGAACATGCTGGAAAGAAAATGATGCATTTTAGTATTCTTCCAGTGGAAGACGCTGGTGAACAAAATGTCTAAAATGCTTTCTAAATGTAGGCCTCAGAATAAGTACCAGCTACGCTATCTACGCGCTGATTATATTATAACAGATCTAATCCGGGAGGAATACAACGCGACTGAATATCGCCCATCTTGAAATCAGGAATTGTACACTTATTCTTCCTTGGTGTCTTTATTGTCTTTTACTGATGAGCGATATCCTGAATAGGGTTTTATATTTTGATTATTTTATTTCCTATCTTTATTGTAAACTTTGTTTTTTTGCCCTGACTTTACCTGATAGCGGATTTCTTGTTATCAATTGTAACAATCTTGTGTTAATATTATTATCAGTAGTATCTTATATATATATATATATATATATATATATATATATATATATATATATATTATAATAGCTGGGCACTCGTATTCGAGGATTCTCGTTTACTATTGCAGACGCTCGCTCAGGCACATTTGATCAACACCCACAGAGCTCACCTGTGGTTTATACTGCAACTATGCTGATCCACCCATTATTTACAGTTTCTGGGAAAGAGCGTGTTATCTAGCGGGATCAACAATTTGAACAAGGCCAGCATGCTCAAGCCTTCAGCCACGATGATTGTGACTTCGTGCTAGCACAGTTAACGACGGCACCCAAGGGTTCCGTCTACCCAATTTCACTCACAAGGCTTGGGTCAACCCTTGGTATGATTTTCAGGCACTTTTCAAAGCTGTCACACGCGATGATCGACTCCTTCTGTCTGATAACACTCAATATATATTACTAAGTTACTTCAAAAAACAAAACAAACAAACAAAAAAAACACTATTCGGACTATTGTCTTCATCTTTGTCGCCATATTTATTACAACGTTTCATCCGTTGTACGCTCCGGCCTTCTTCAGCTGGCTGGAATGTCAAACTGAACCCTTTATTTCGCTCAATGGGGTAGTTCCACATGTTATGTTTAACAGATGCCAGTTATCAGTTATCTCCCATTAATTCACCTCTCCAAGTTCTCCACTGCCTTAACCGGGTATTGAACTAACACTCTTTGGGTCCTGTCGCAGGATCTAACCAACGCCTTTATCCACTGTGTCATGTGTCCTTGAGGACATAAATTTCTGGGTATTATAAACCTAATGTCTTCAGCAACCATTTTTTACCAGTGCACATATTGCAATTTTTGCTGTTAACATTACTTGTTTTTACAATGGTCCGAATAATGTAAATAGTGTGCATAATACCTCATCTCAGAAACATAAACAAAAAAAACAAAAAAAAAACAAAAAACTATTAGTTAAAACCTAGATATTTTAAACTATCTACTGTAAACATTTTAAAATATTTGTGTAGTATTCATTGCTTCCCCGTCGTTTACCATTTTAAAAAATGTTAATACCCCATCAATCGCCGCCATTTTCTGTCTTTCTGAACACTTTTATTGTCCTTTCATCTCAATAAAATCTTCTCATTCCCTTTCACAGACAGCAACTTCTTGTATCTTAGTGGTATTACCGCCTTCCTTGTGGTGAAATGATTGACTATATATATATATATATGTGTATGTGTGTGTATAACTGTATTAAGAACTAGCAACTTCTAGTTGGTTTAAACATGACATTCAAGTACTGATTTTAACGCAGGCAAGACACTCAAGTACTGATCTATGATGCATCGAAGAGAAAGAAACAAAGAGAGTGAGTGAGTGAGAGAGAGAGAGAGAGAGAGAGATAGAGAGAGGTGGATAGACAAACAGACAACTGTTTGGATGAGCTCTTCGCTATGGTACCTCGACTGTATGAATTTAAGTGCAATATTAGACTCGTGACAAGATTTCATCAATTTACAGTAGAGCTAGCTAGATGTAGACGGAACTTTTATGCTGACAGTTTCTTATCTCGCACTTCTCGTTGTGGAACTGCCTTCTGGCTCAATGCTTTCCAGCCTACTTTCATCTGCAAAAATTTTAATGCAATGTCAATAGCTATCTACTGTCCTTCTAACTACTCTTTTTCTCTTTCTAATCATTACTAATGTTTCTGTTCCCAATTCCTCCACACTATCACTCCTTGCGTGTTAGTGCTGTACTACCTTTTTGGGGTGACACCGATTAAAAAATGTTACTGGATTTCTCGCTGCTCCTCTCTACTCATCTTACAGTCCATATGACCTACTAGCTTAAAACGGTGGTGGTGGTGGTGGGGGCTGCTGATTGGGCATTTGACTGGTTCAGGAGTTTGAGAAATTCTCGCCATTGGAAGCTCAACTGGCTGCCGTTTGATCTACGTTTTCATTTGCACGGGACATTCTTTTCTTCGCTGCACCCTTGGCTCTTTTGATTGCAACGTGGTCCTCTGTTAGCGGAGATTTCTTTTTCCGAGGCATAATGCAGCCGTATGTGATAGGCAACAATAAACTACAGAAGAACTAAAAAATGATCGCTGCATTTAAGTATTGCATTAATATTTAACTTTATCTTTTAAAAGTTCAACGATAATTTTACTGCCACTTAATCTAAAGACAATTAAATGCACGTAGGTCCACAATTATTTTATTTCATGCGTGATTTTCGCTGGATTTCGCAATTAATTTAGATTATTCCCAAATTTATTTCCAAATTCTAAAAATTGTTATGGTACAAAAAAATTCGTCGCAAAAGTCATGTACAAAAATCCCCGAAAATAATCGCAGTAATGAAAACATGAGAATCCTAAATTTCAGGATTGCGGGTTCGGAACCAACCCGGAATGTTTTTAATTTGCTGATGGAGTCGGCCTGATTCCAAAATGGTATGATACGTTGGCCTACGGCCTCTAGCAGTAGTGTCGTACTGCCATTCGCATTTATTTATATAGATGAGTGCTAATTTTTTAAAACCCTTCCTTGTTCATTATGTGTCCAAGAAATTTCACCTGTCTCAATTCTGATTATAAATATATGCAACCTTTTTGTTTCCGCTTTCTTTAAAACCTCCTCGTAGCTTAGATGTTCTGTCCATGTTATTACCAACAAAGTTCAGTAGTTACCTCAAGTCACCTCTTCATCCG
This sequence comes from Acanthosepion pharaonis, assembly GCA_903632075.3. NCBI lineage: Eukaryota > Metazoa > Mollusca > Cephalopoda > Sepiida > Sepiidae > Acanthosepion > Acanthosepion pharaonis. The sequence goes on along the minus strand of CAHIKZ030004617.1, from coordinate 509,639 downwards.
TGAGGAAATTGTCCAGCATTCATTGCCAGAGAGAATGATTGATATTGCATCGCTTTTTTAAGTATTCTTTTCTTTTTTCTCACGAAATTCTCTTGTTACCTAATACGTTTTTTTAGCTTTTGGAAGGCATCTTTTGCTAATCCAGTGCGCATTCGGATTTCGGCATCACAATTTCCGCTGTCTAATGAAACACTAACTCTTCCACGGCGTAAGGGAGCAACCAGCACTACTCAGAACTACCGACGGACCTGGAATTCCTGAAACCGAAGTAAAAGACGCACTGGCCAAATTGAACAGCAACAAGGCAGCCGGGACAGACGAAATTTTAACGGAAATGCTGACAGTCTTAGATGACTTTGGCATAGACAAGATCACCGAAATAGCAAATGAAATCTTTAACAACTGGGATATACCGTAAGACCTCAGCGGATCTATCTTCATCGCTATGCCTAAGAAACCAGGCGCAAACGAATGCGAACTTCACTGAAAAATAAGCCTAAAAAGCCACGCGACAAGACTCATCATCCGTATTCTGATGAATAAAGCGCGCAGCAGAATCAGACCAGAAATAGGACGAGAGCAGTGCGGGTTCGGTAAAGACAACGGAACAAGGAACGCAATATTCATGCTCAGGATGTTATCAGAAAGAGCGATACAAATGCAGAAAGACCTGTACCTATGTTTCATAGACTACGCAAAGGCGTTCGACAAAGGAAGCCACAGGGATCGGATGGAATTGCTCAGCAACCTTGATATATTCGGGAAAGATGTCAGAATAATCAAGAATCTATACTGTCAGCAAACAGCATGCATGCGCGTAGGGAACGAGTTCAGTGAATATACAAAACTATACAGCGAGGCAATTCCGAGAGAATTAGAAACCCTACTGGGATTTAGCAAAGGCGGCCACAATCTTAAAAGCATAAGATACGCAGATGACATAAATGACACAGTGCTGATAGTAGACACGGGAAAGAAATTACAAAATCTCCTACAGAAGGTAACGATGGAGAGTGAGGAGAAGGGACTAAGCATACACTACAAGAAGACAGAATGAATGGTCATCAGTAAAAGGACAAGCCCCAAATGCAATTTGCAGGTCGGGAACACTAGAATCAAGCTGACGCGGAAGTTTAAATATCTGGGAAGCGTTTCGGCAGAGGACGGTAAATCCGTAGACCTATTGGTATGGCCAAGGACACATTCCAAAGGCTGAGCAGAGTATTGCGAAACAGGAGGCTTTCTTTGGTAAAAGAAAAGAATACTGAGCTGTTACGTGACATCTGTCCTTTTTTACGGCAGCGAATGGTGGACAGTTTCCTCAAAGATGAAGAAGAGACTCGAGGCGACAGAGATGCGGTTCTATAGAAGGATATCATGGACCGAGCGTGTGTGGAACGATGACGTCTTACAGAGGATTCAAACAAGGCTTATACTTAACACCAGGAAGAGGCAGCAAAAGTTTCTGGGACACAAAATGAGGAAGGAGGGCCTGGGAAATCTGATACTCACGGACGAATAGAGGGAAAGAGAGACAAGGCACCCCCCCCCAAAAAAAAATACATGACATACCTGGTAGCCTTAAGCAAGTGGATGACAGAACGTGGTCTGGGGGAAGAAGCAGAGGGAGGGACTTTTCATGTCTCTATTCTTTGTTATTTTTTTTTAATTTGGTAATTTCCAATTGGAGTTTGCAGAATCCTAAAGAGCCAGTTGTAATTTCGTGGAGACATAATGAGAAATGAGCGCTTGAAAGAACTGAAGCTGCTCACATGACATATCGAAAGCAAAAAGAACACGGGGTGGGCAACGGTGCCACTTACCTTATTAGCTCATGTGAATGCAGCACAGAAGGGAGAGTAGAAAGAATGTGGTAAAAAGACAAACATTACTAATTGCAACAAAGGATGGGAAATTGTGGAGATCCACGATCATCCGCATCTTGAAGTGGCAGTGCACATAGAAGAAGAATACTCAGTTGGAATCGACAAGTTGCTCAAGCTAACACATTGCTCTGAAGAATTCGATAAAATATTTAGTGTACCTCATTTCTAATAGTGGTCAGTCTTTGTGATTGCCAATATACGATACCCTCATCTTACAAAAATTAAAAGGGCAACGAAACTGATTTTTTAACAATTCACTCGCCTGTCCCTTTAACGAATAAATATAAACATGGTTTGTCACATAAATTGGACTAATACTTCCTACTTACAAACATAAAACAATCATTATCAGTAATAATTAACGTCAACTTAAAATGTCGCTACACATATGCGAATCTGACCTTTTGTATGTAAGTGAAAAATCTTTTTTTTTTTCCAGTGGGTTGGGTGTTGAACAGACTCCAGAGGACATGTAGCTATGCTGTTGCTGAAGAAGTTTCGTATAAAGGCCATCACGGGAGAGTCTCCGATAGCCAGTCCCTTTTTTTAATTTTATTGAAAGGCCTTAACTATTGGCTTGAAACCCCGTGTCACTATTAAATAGGCGCTCATCTGAACAGACCGCTATGCAGTAATCATGTTCAGATTAAATCTGCCTTTATTTTCTCGTTAATGACGCGCAATTTACAGTTGAAACAAATTATCCACACCCTCTAATTAGCTGTTTGCCAAAAGAGGTAAGATGCAGAGAGTTTTCAAGCAGTAGTTTGGAATGTTATACCTATCTGTGTACTACACACACACACACACACACACACACACACAAACACGCACGCGCACGCGCATACATGGTTGAATCCGTAGATATACGTTTAGTTTTGATCTGAAATTCTCACTGTATAATGTTCGATCTATGAAATTAATACTTACCACCGAATTAAGTGCATTGACAAACAATGAGACTATGTTGAAAGTCACATATGTTGCGGGATACTAGTATGATGTTTGGGTAGAAATAAGTCAACATTATGACGCGGGTAATATTTCTTTGATTGTGATGTGTATATATATTTTATATTCAATATTTATGGTTTCTTGGAATATTTATCCCGCAAACAAAGTTGGCGGACTTAATATGAGTCCGGGTACCCACTCCAACCCCGCTAAAAAAACAATGAATATAAAACAAGCGGCAATGCATGTTATTAACTAAAGGAATTACATGGGTACACAATTGTGATAAAATGGAAAAATATTAAAAGTAGCTCTAAGAAGAATGTACTTGTTTGTTTGTGTGTGTTTGTGTGTGTGTGTGTGTGTGTGTGTGTGTGTGTGTGATAGACACGTATGTGTATACGCGAGTGTGAGAGAGTCCAAACGTCAACGAAGAACCAAGGAAGCGAACGTGCCTTGTCGGTAGCGTTTCATATCAACGTGTGACTAAATCCGGAAGCAAGAGTTAAAAAGCTAAAAAGAGGAAGAGAGAATATTATTGCCTTTTTAATGGACTTAAATAGCGCCCTCTATCAGGCCTTTTTTTTTTTACAAAGCCAAGTGGGATAACCCACATATATTCCACGTATAGAATAAATGAAGACTAGACATAGTGATAGGAAAATATCAGATTTGGAAAAACTCATATATATTTCTTCTAAGTCCGTAATGGATTTTTATTCATAATTTTCTTAATATTCTTTATTAATCATTCTTAATATTTACGTTCTATCGAGTGAGCCGAATAGAAAAAACAACAACAAAGTTTTGTTGCCCCCCCCAATCTTTTTAATAAACATGTATAAACTGAAAATGACCATTTTAAATCATAGTTTTATTTTGGTGAGAAAATGCAGTTAATTGTCTCCACAAACAGCTGCCTCATAAACGATGAAAATAAATAAATAAAACTTTACATAGAAGAAAGTAATATTTTATATTTGAACAAATCATTACGACTAATTTTTTGTAGTATAAATTAGAGCTGAATGAAGATACCCCGATCCATTAATAGAAAATCAATATATTACCCACCAATTAAAGGAAATAGAACCTTATTTGACTGTGAAGGCCTCTCCGTAGCCAAGCGATCAAAGCACACCTGATCAGGTGGAGTTTTCTCCTGCAAAGTGGGATGCGGGGCATATATTTTTGACTAAGATTTTTCGAGCTCTAGAGGAAATAAACACTGTTTTTTTAAAAAAAAATCATCCATCAAAAGTAATATTTAAACTAATACAAATGTCTGAAAAAAACATAAAATCCAGAAAAAACTTTTTTAAGCGTTTCACCCCAAGCAAGGTGAGAAGCCACCCTCTCGAAAGAGGTTACAAAGAATTGGAGCGAGAGTAAAGAGGAGTGATAGAGGAAAGAATGAAGGGAAGGATAGGGGAAAGATCAAGGCATCTGGAGACGTCGATTGACATTATATTTGAATAGTTGGAGATTATAGCTATCAGGGAAACAGGAAAAGGGGAGGGAGTTCCACAGGCGAGAAGTGCGAGACATGAAGCTATTGGAGTAGAAGAGACGGCTACATTTAACAGTTTCGACAGTGAAAGGGTGAGAGCAGTTTAGTAGAACGCTTAAATTCATATATATATATATATATATATATATATATAATTGTAATAAAATAAAAATAAAAACCAAATTATTCCAGCTAAAAATAAAAACAAATTATTCCAACCTTGAATTAAACTATCATCAGGCCATGTACAATTTTATATATATGGTAAAAAATATTGGTTTAAGTTATCCTATATTCATGGGTAGAAGTGTTCAATATCAGAGATGGAGTGTATGCAAATGTAAAATTGAATGCTGAGGTCAAGACAGAGCGGCGGCCATAGTTGGTTCCATGTCTAAATGCAATATCCTGGCCTAAAGTTGGTGTTGATCCGAGCGTTCAATTTTACATATATATATATATATATGTGTGTGTGTGTGTGTGTGTGTGTGTGTATTTAGAGAGAGAGAGGGAGAGAGAGAGAGAGAGAGAGAGAGAGAGAGAGAGAGAGAGGGAGAGAGTTTGTGCATGGATAGAAATCTGGCAAAATGATAGGATAAAGAACAAGTAAGAAACAGATCTCAATTTAACATGTTTCACTTTATTAAAGCTTTGTCAGAGAAAAAAATGATAAAAAGCAAAGAGGCGCAGATTAATGGTGTGTTGTGTTTGGCTATTATTTATTGGTTAGATACGTCTCATGTGTAATGATGTAACAGATAATATTTAAATATGTGCAAGAAAACGTTCTGGCTGTTAAAGTCTGTTAAGGTTACTGAGACGCCGCTGAACGTTTTGAAAAAAAATTCATTAAAGTATATCTCGTGCGTATTTTTTATATATTGTTTTTTTATGCATTCGGAAGAGATAAGTTTGATTTATGAATAAGGGATCTGTAGAAAAATGGTGATGTAATGCAGTTTTTAAACGAGTGTTAATAGTTAGTAATGTTGCTATAAACATATTTTCATAATATTTTCACTTAAAAGTGTTATGTCCTTTATATATATATATATATATATATATATATATATAAAAATAACATTGAAGTCAACACCCAGAGGGGACAGACTTTCATGCTAAACGCAATCGTTAGGCCATCTGCGTTGTGTCTTGCTCGGCTATTTATATAAACAGATCAGTAATCCATTCTGGTAATTCTATTGAACTGAGTGTAGTCTATTGTATAATTCGAATGGTTATTTTGGTGGTTATGGCTTGTTAATTTGTTTTTTATTTACTTAGTTTATTTACTTATTTATTAGTATTAATTTATTTTACTTGTTTTTTTTTTTTTTACTTTATTTATTTATTTTAATTTATTCTTGTTCGTTTTCAGTTTTCAATTTTTAAGTAGCGTAGTAAAAATTTGTTTACGTGTCTGTAATTTGAAATGAGTTCCGATCGTCTATTTACTAGTTTGTTTTGCTCTGGGAAGATAATACACACACACACACACACACACACACACACACACACACACGCATGCACACATACACACACAAGGAAAACGAATTAAAAACATCACCAAATTTTACTCCATTTTTTTGTCTAGTCTCTTACGAATTAAAACATCTCTTGTATTTTACTCCATTTTTTTTTATTAAGTAAACTTACTGTTAAATAACCAAATGAAAATTTAGCCAGCATAAACCGTATATATATATATATATATATATATATATATATATATATATATATATATATATATATATATATATATATGCATAATTTATTGGAAAATTATAACATAAATATGTTCTAAAATCACTAAAAAAATAGCCATTTTGTTTCAACACTTCTGATGTATTATCAAGTGATGGTGTTGAATGTAGAATAAAGAGTTTTAAAAGGTTCAAATCAACCAGGCGTCCCTCAATAGGGGAAACGCTATAACCTAAGCTGCAGTGACCAATCAAAATACAAGTATATGAGAATTCAAAAAACTTAACAACAAGCCTTGGTTATAATTATTTATGCCTTAATGTTAGGCTTAGACTAAAATAGAATTCATTCTAACTAATTAATATTAAATTTTACTATAAAACTGAAAATTAAAAATTAAAAATTTTAAATTTAATCCGTATTAAGTTTAACATATAAAATTATTTAAAGAAGAAACTGAGGAAAAATGCATATATTTTATTTATTTTGTTTTAATTGAAAGGCCAAAATCTCAGTTAGAATAAACGTTAATCTAATGGGGATGTAAAACTTGGTTATAACTTAGATACATTTGAAGTGGTGATATATGCAGGGGAGGATGCAATCTTGCAAAAGACAACACATACGCAATCAGATTATAATACACAAACACGTAGACATATTTAGATATATAATCACGCAAAAACTCGATCGAAACAGTAAATAGATGTCCACGACCTTAAAAAAACAAACAACATATACATACAATGAAAGGCGTATATAAGCGATCATACACACATGCATTAATAAAGACACACACATATACGCATCTGCAATGATTCAAGTTTGAAAGTGTTAGTAAACGAATTCAGACTATTAAAATATTACTTACATGGGTAAAGATATATAGATAAAGAGGGTTTAATAGATAAAATTTAAGAGGGGTAGAATAGAAAAAACAAATATTCGTCAATGAAAGAACGCAAAGAAAAAAACAATAAAATATATTGAAATGGGTAGAAAAAATAAATTTATATGCATGCACACAGATAAAAAACTCAACGTACACGATTATATTTACACCTCGTATAAATTTGACGATTATTTATTTGCTTGCCCGCGAATGCACACCAGCACGCGCGTATACCCTTGCTATTTAGCCGTTTGATTTATCTTTCTTATAACTTATATATATATATATATATATATATATATATATATATATATATATATATATATATATATATATATATATATATAAATCAATAATTCTACATAATAAGTATTGGATATCTGAAAATATATCAAAAGATATTGCTGATAATAAAGATGATGCTATGAGAGAAGTTTAAACCAAGCAATGCTGAGGAATGGCCTTAAAAATGCATATCATCATCTATGCATTTGAGTTCTAAATAGATGGGTAGGAACGATTACTTCTATTTGGAAAACAGTCCACCTAGGACAGCCTTATTTCAATCAACCCTTTTAATTAAATATTCAGGAAATTTCATACTTCCATGTAATGTAGGCTTCGAGCATGCTAGGAAAAAAAAATAATTGAATAGTTAATAAAAGTGCTCGTTGGAATTAGCATCCCCTGGTTGGATTATTTCTCTAAAAAGAATAATCATCCCGGTCCGCTTATTTGAAACTTTGAAATAAATACATGTATATGCGGATTTATATACACGTATCTGTGTCTGCTTAATAAGAAAATTAACATAACACCCGCTTTTATGTATACCTCGGTTCACAAGCCACTAATTTGCCTATTAATATGAGCAGGTTTAAACTTTTCTCACAACATCATGGTTTTAAATTGCAATATCCTTTCATAGATTATCAGATATGCATTGCCTACCATGTAAAATTATTGAGGCATATATCAGTCTGGAAGAAAATCGTGGCTATCCTTGAGGACATTTCATGCCAATGGTCATTTCTACGGTGTATTCCTTTTCACAAGATAACGGTTAATAAAATATTTTGTGAGGGGTATAAACTTTCTAACTCCAGGCATTGTTAGCGAACTGAACCCGTTACCGTGGGCCTGTCATATTTATCTGCCGTAACGGAGTATAAGACGTACCCTTATTTTGAATGCAAAAATTAAAAAAAAAAAGAAGGTAGAGTCGTATTTAAAAAAAAAAAAAATTAAAGAAATTAAAAAAAAATGTAATATGATATTTAAATCTATTTTTCCAAAAACAAAGACCTCAAAACATCAAATGATTTTCTTTCCTAGGCTCTCTATGACGTAACCAACATTGCGGTTAGGATCAATCAAATGAGGATCACATGATTCTATGGATTAATAGTATTTTAATGCATACATTATATTCTACTAGCGATGGGATATCGTCAATAATAGCATTAATATTGCTTATTGATTCTATGCGTGATTATTTCTTTTGTATATAAATTATATTAATGCCTAATGTTTATATATATATATAAATTATATAATACCTAATATTTATATATATATATATATATATATATATATATATATATATATATATATATTTATAAATATATATATAATTTAAATTTATAAATTTATATATATATAAATTATAAATTTATATATATATATATATTTTTAAATTTATATATTATATTATATATATATTTTAAATTTATATATATATATATATATATATATATATATATATATATATGTGTGTGTGTGTGTATATATATATATATATGTGTGTGTGTGTGTGTGTGTGGAAATTATTTTCAGATAGAGTGTATCTGTAAAGGAACAAAATGAAGGAAAAAACAAGAGGAAAAACTATTCTTAGCCGACGCGTTCCATTCTCTGAGAGACCTTATCAAGGCAAATATAAGCATATATTTTGTTGCATGTGTTTAATTACAAAAGCAAGGATGTCATTGGTTTATCAAGTTTTCTAAATTTGAGAACATGCATGAATATTCATCATGTGGTTGAAAGGTCAGTCAGAACATGTGAAGGACACAAAGTGCCATTATTTAAAGTTCAAGCAAACATACACGACCTCAAAAAGGTTAAAATCAAAAGAAGATGGTTAAAATCCATTACATCATTTATTTGAAGGTGTACAGCCAAAACCATAAAAATATGATTACAATTTCAACAATATTCTTTTATTAAAAAAAAAATATGCATATGTCTTGAATATTACTCACTCACTTTTGTCTTACAAGACTTTGAATTATGACACTTTATGTCCTCCATATTTTTGACTGACCTTTAAATCACCTGATGAATATTCATAAACATTCTCAAATTTAAAAAAGCTTTCATAAACCAATGAGAGCCTTGATAAAATCTCTCAGGCCAAACGCCTCAGCTAAGAATAGTTTTTCTTTTCCTTTTTATTCACACACACACACACACACACACACACACACATATATATATATATATATACACACACACACATATATATATATATATATATATATATATATATATATACATTGAGTTCTGTTCTTACATTTAGCTCTCTTTGGATTTATATTCTTTTGTAATTATCAATACGGATTGTCAAATATATATATATATATATATATATATATATATATATATATATATATATATATAGTTAAGTTACGAAAAATTTGGTAAACCGTATGAGTAATCCCAAGGAGGATGAAATCCTGAGAGCTCAATGTAAATTCAGAGCTAATAATTTAAAGAAATTCAGAGCTAATAATTTAAAGAAAAAAGTAGTCTGTTTTCCTTTATATATATATATATATATATATATATATATATATATATATATATATATATATATATATATATATATATACGAGGGTAAATCAAAAAGTAAAACTATTCCTATACAGCACCTTCATTTCCACTGATGAAGAACAAATGCATATGTCACTATTTGATGCAGTCCCCCACCCTTGCACGGCGATGCACTTCTGGTATCCTTCAACGTGATTCTTCATTCCTTTCAATGTGAAAAAGCTTTCCGGTTGAATACGAATCCACGTCTGAACCGTTTGGTTACCAAACACGCAGAAACTTTATAGCAGCCTAAGTCAGCATTCACTATGGCTTGTACAGATCTATAGCTGATACTCACGATTGCCGCCACTTATACTATTGTTTTTCGTTGGTCTTCCCTGATGAAGACATCCACTCTCTAGATGTGTTAATCTGTGCGCGATGTTAACCAGATCTGCTTCCGTCCGTTACATTTATTCTTCCTCATTTAAAGCGTTCTGCCCACTCATACATTTTTCGTTGTTTCATTGCGCAGGCGCCATACTACGCCAAAACATCGGCGATGGATTTCTTCAGGTTTGACTCCCTCTGTGCGTTTTTCCTAGATGCTGCAATCGCTGAGTAGAAAGCCCATACGTCTGACCTCGTTGCTCCCTGCTACTCGACTGAACAACGGAATGATGCGCGTGACTAGCTACTCGTCATCCCACACGCTTGTGTGGTGTCGCGCGTCAACGCCCCCTATTGTTTTTACTGTGTAATTACAAAATTGCCTTTACTTTCTGATTTATCCTCGTATTATATATTATTCATACCTTCGCAGCTTATGACAAAAGCGGATTTTTACATCAAGTTTTTTGGTTCTTATACAATGAAAAATACAATACATTCACATTATTATTAAGAATTCGCCAAAGTTAGACAAACAAGTTCCCAGTTTTATTTTGTGAAACTCTTTCTGCTGTGTCTTCACCGTGTCCTTTCAGGACGTGGACGCTCACCTCTCTCCACAGCTTCCTACCTTTGTTACTCTCAGTAATACTTTCTTCTTATAGTGGTTATTTCTCCATCCGTTTCGGCAAATTTTTAAAGGAGGTTATTCGCCGCTTCTCTTTGCTTCTGTTGTTTTTCTTATATCAACAGGAGTAGATAGGTCCGCCTATCGCCCGGTTTACACACCTTACTTGTCTTTTGAATAGGAGTAAAAGTTTATCCCCTTTTTCCTGTTTAGGATTGAGTTCCCAGTTGTTTCTCCTAAAGTTTGCTCATTTTATTTTCACTCATTAACTCCTTGCGTTTTAGTGGCATTATTGCATTGGTTGGGGTGAAATGATTAAAAAATATACCTTGTGAGTGTTAAATTATCCAACTATTTTTCATTATGACCCCCCCCCCGTCAAAAAAAAATTATTAGCTATTTATTTCTGGTTGTTAGCAACAGTTTCTATGTAGTTTCTTTTACTCTTTGAACGTCCTCATTCGCCTCAAACTCTATGGAAGTCTCAACTTCCTTTACTACAAACACGTTTTGATTACCTCAAGATTAAAAAAAAATATCACAAAATTGTCCAGCTTTCATTAACATACCGTAGATAAGACGTCACATAACTGTCCAGCACCTTGTTTTTGTAAATCTAATTTTCCACCTCCGTGATACTAACATTTGAAAATCCACATTTACAAAACATTGATTTAAACATCAGTCAATCAGTTATGTGCCGTGCGTGATACACGCTTAAGCGATCATGTATCTTTCGATACATGACTGACGAGGCGGATCTTCTGCGGTAGGCTATAGAACCCGGTCTGTCCTACTATTTACCCATAGCTGGGGGGATGAAGAAGAGGATTCATACCTTTCCCCAAGTACGTAAGTGAAGTAGATTCGACTGGAATTCAAACTTGGCTCTCCGATTCCTCAATCCGAGCGGCTCTCCATTATTCGACCGTAGATCAGATTAATAAAAAATGTTAAGACCGGCATTAGTTTTATCACTGTTTATTCTATCTTAAGTATGTAAAAAAGCAAAAAAAACAAAAAACAAACAAAAACAAAACAAAAACAAACAAAAAACAAGTAAAACAATCGCTGAAGGGCTCCAAGGGAGGTAAATTAATAACATATAAGTTAAACTTCACTACTTCAATACATACTGGAAAAGATTTTAAATATATTTTATTTAGTTTGGTTTGTCAGACGCGTTTTCGTATGTGGCGTCTATGGTTGTAATTGATTATCGATTTGCTACCAAAGTAGAGTGACTTGAAAATCATACAGATAGTTTATGGTCATGCTATAAACTGATAAAAGATAAAGGAAAAGCTGTGCGATTCCGAAGAGGCGCTTCTTTCATGTTACTGAAGTCGGTTTGCGTGTGATGTCAGGCGCCCAGGGAGATGACAACGACGACAACGACAAGAGAGAATATTAGATCATTGATGACCAAATGATTGGGTCATGGCAGTGGAGACCTGATGACGCCATTTCACTAATGCCAATTACTCGATGTGATGGGCACGATTCTGTCTTGGTGCCGCTTTTGAAACTACAAAGAAGGCGATCGAATGCAGAAAGGGTTGGACAGGCAGATGAGCTGAATGATAAGAGCATTTAAGGTTGTGGATTGATAGGGATAGATCGACTGGGGCAGACTGATTGTTGTATACGGAATGAGAGAGATACAGAGATGGGATACGTAGATATGAATGGATTGGAACAGATTGATCTATGTTCGCATTGGGATAGATACATAGATGGGATATTTATGCATGGACAGGTATGAATGCATATATAGATAGATATAGAGATAGGATATTTAGATATGGATGGATATATTGATATGTACATAGTGAGACAGATACAGAGATGAGATACGTAGATATGGATGGATTGGAACAGATTGATCTATGTTCGCATTGAGATAGATACATAGATGGGATATTTATGCATGGACAGGTATGAATGCATATAGAGATAGATATAGAGATAGGATATTTAGATATGGATGGATACATTGATATGTACACAGTGAGATAGATACAGAGATGGGATACGTAGATATGAATGGATTGGAACAGGATGTTCGATTGGGATAGATACATAGATGGGATATTTATGCATGGACAGGTATGAATGAATATAGAGATAGATATAGAGATAGGATATTTAGATATGAATGGATATATTGATATGTACATAGTGACATAGATACAGAGATGAGATACGTAGATATGGATGGATTGGAACAGATTGATCTATGTTCGCATTGGGATAGATACATAGAGGGATTGCGTTGATAGGAATGGATACAAAAATATTGATTGATATTTATGGACTGAGGGCGATACAGAAATGGGATACGTAGATATGAATGAATCGGTAGAGATTGATATGTAAGTACTCTGATAGATGTACAGATGGGATATTTATGCATGGACACGTAGGAATACATAAACAGATAGATATAGAGATAGGGTATTTAGATATGGATGGATAGTGACATATTGATATGTACGGACAGAGAGATACGTAGACGGATTGCATAGATATAAATAGATACGGACAAATTGATTGATTGTACGGACTGAGAAAGATACATAAACGGGATATTTAGATATGAATGTCTTGGGGTAAATTGACATCTAAGTACAAACAAACCTCTTATCTACGGATCCCCCATCAACGGACTTCGGATATCAACGGACAACATCTGAAGGCAAAATAAAAAGAATCTGCAGTAAAAAAATTCCAAACCATCAGCGATGTATTTCAAAACTTACAGGCTTAGCAGAACGAGTTTTATTAGTTTTCAAAGTGACCGCTTGGCGGCGCTGGAGAGCCTTTCAATTGTAAACAAAGACGGAAAGTACGATACATTAGCACATGCGTGAGAAAGTAGCTGTAAGAAATCTATTTTCTTATTTTGATTTTGATTAATATATCTATATTAAGTATATTTATTTATGTCATATATACATGTTTATAGTATTTACATTATGATCATAACTACTAGTAGTTACTATAGTGGTTTTATAACTCAAAAATAATCCCTTTCTCGTCTACGGACAAATTTTTTTAACACAGAGAGTTTTGTCTGTACTGAGATAGATACAGAGATGGGATATTTATTCATGGACACGGACAAATGCTTACAGTGATAGGATATTTATATATTCTTGGATAGGGACACATTGATATGTACGCCCTGAGTTAGATATATCGAAGGATTACGTAGATATAAAGAGATTAAGGCACATTCATATCTTTTAACTCATATAGATGCGTAGATAAACAGACTGGGGCACGAACTGATGGATATATTAGATGGGACGCTGAGTTATATTTCGACAGGGAAAATTAAAATGTGCGGAAGGAAGTAGAAACATTGATGGAATAGATCGATATGAATAGAGTTTGGTGGAGAATTCAACGAAATAATAGATATATAAGACAAGAAAACTTCTATTTTGATATTTATCATCAATGAACCAGCGTCAGTAGAAAACTAATTTTATTTCAACAAAATCCACTTTAGCAAGAAAAAATATAATCCAGATTAAGAGTTAGATTTTACTGTATTGCTATAAGAATTTTTGGTGATAATAATGATTTATTGAACTAATTAACTGTTGGTTTACCGAAGTAATTGGTCAAGAAATAACAAAAGAGGTTGCAGATAAATAGTGTATTGGACGAAACACGACTTGGGAGGGGTGTCGGTTGACCAGCGTTTAGTCTATCGGCACAGCCTGACAGCCTCCGAACAGTTCCGTTAATATTTAACAGTTCCCCACGAGGATATAAAAGACACAGAACGTCATCAAGGCAGGAGAACCCACATGGGTTCGAACGAAAATCACAGCCTCGTCCGAGTTCCTCTCTAGACAGGAGATGCAACAGCCTCAGTAGAACAATCTATATCATCGTTATATTTAACGCCCCCCCCACGTCTGACAAAAGGCCGAGTTTATCGTGGCTTCTTCGAGCCTGTAGGCTCGGCCAAAAATATTCCCTTCGAACCCGTATAAACGGGATCAGGGCCTGTCTACCTCCCTGGACAAAACTTTGCCCTTCGGTAAAACCTCGTCCGGGTTCACCTTCGCCGAGGAGGAGAGTTTGACAGTAATGAACGGTTTGGAACACCGTTATATTTAACGCCCTCTCCATGTGGGTCGTATGTGGCACAAGGCCAGGTTTATCGTGATTTTATACCTTTCCCAAGGGTACTTGAACATAAGTGAATATAACTAACTTGAATAGAATCTCATCGATTACCTATTTCGAGCCGTTATCACTCATACATCCAAGGTTATAGCACCTGGTATTCTCAATAGGTCACCCATATCGGTACTGACCAAGCCCAACGTTACTTAACTTCGGTGATCTTACGAGAACCGGTGTTTCAACGTAGAAATTTTAAGTGAAGTGTGTACGTGTAGCGTAATAGACTGCGGTTAGATTGGGTACAATATCTGTTTGAGATAATACAATATGTAGATGTGTGGAAACTGGAAAAGATAGATAATTAAATATAAGTTATTTTTTATTTGTTTTTACAGTAATGTTTACACTGTAAAAGGCTTGGGGGCCACTCGAGGTAGAGGGTTCGATAAGGGTTAATTTATATGGATAGGAGGTGACGATAATGGTTAACTCTAGATTTGAACAGGTTAAGATTGTAGTGATCGGGGAAACATCCTTTTGGCAGTCTGTTCCACAGGGAAGTGGTTCGCGGGAAGAAGCTGTTTGATAGTAGTTAATATATTTTTTTCTTTTATTTATCTTGTCCTTTAATGACATAAGAGATCATAGTCCTCCACAGTTTCCAGTTTTTTAGTTGCTCTAAGCAATTTCCCCCTTTACCGACACCTCTTTGTTCTTGTTCTGTCATCTATTCTCGCAAAATCGTTATGTTAAGTTACTTGATGGATCCTCTTGATTCGCCTGCCTTTCAATAAGTCCTGTGAATGTTAATTTCTCCATGCCCTTTTTCCTCATTATGCATCCCAGAAATTTCAGTTATCTCTTTCTGATTGTTAATATCTGTTTCTTTGTATTTCCTACTTTCCGTGAAACTTTCTCGTTACTCACAACTTATCATGTGTATATGGGATTGGAGATAAAAATTACCCTTTTTCCTCGGCATTTCCCTATTAGTACAACCCAGGCATCAGGAAGTGAAGCTGGTGAGTTACTGTCTAGGGAGGACTCTATCATAGGTGCGTATTAAAAAAAAATGCTGCTTGACATTTATCCGTACGCTCAATCAAACGGAATATGGCTGAGTTAAAAGTGGAAATCGTACGCATGCATGGGAGTGGAGACGAAAATAATCCAGCTCTTCAGGCATTTCTCATTTAGGACGCCTTAGGTATCAAGTATTTCTGCTGACCTTCCCATTCTTAGTGAAATGGGAGAGGCACTGCGTGGTAGGGATACACTCTTTAAACTTAGCTTAATAATAAAAATGCAGTTTCAGATTTAGACGTCTGCTCACTCGAAATGAATACGGCGCAAGGCCAAGTTTAAAATGGGAGCCACACGCGCGGGCATGAACCAGATATCAAAAGACAGTACATACAACCGGCATTTCCCCTTTGGTGCCTCTTCTGGCTTAAGGCTTTAATACGAGAGCTCTCCATCGAAAGTGAAGTCTTGCCGGGGAGGACGAATTGTTTAATATCAGTATAAGAATCTATCTATCTATCTATCTATCTATCTATCTATCTATCTATCTATCTATCTATCTATCTATCTCAACACGCACACAAACACACACACACAAATATATATATACTTTCTGCATTCTGTTGAGGTTTGTTCTAGACTCGATGAATTACTTATGATTATTTTAAATCCTCCTAATTATTTCTATCTGAATATCTTTGCTAGAACTGGCTTCTAATGCTCTGAACTGAGCATCTTGGGGATTGTAATCGTAGCTCGTGGAGGCACAGTCCTATGGATAAAGAGAAACTCTCGGATGAGTTCCACCACGGAATATGTGATCGAACGGCGCTATATCAAGTCTAATTCGTTACCTCTCACCGAGGCCCGTTTTTATAGCGTTTGCCTCCTATCATAACTGTTCGGGTTTCAATTCTCGGTAGTGTATGCGCACTGCAGATGAGTCCCATATATATATATATATATATATATATATATATATATATATATATATATATATATATATATATATATGGAGAGAGAGAGAGAGAGAGAGAGAGAGATAACAATTGAACTAAGAAGGATTTCCGGATATGAGGAATTGATTACAAAGTCCGTATATGAGGTAGATAGATAGATAGGATACTTGGATATGAAAATTAATAGAGAATTTATAAGCTTCGAACCTGCGTTCCTCTTTGTAGGAGAAACCGCCATTTGATCCGGCGTGATTTAGAGAGCATTTTTCTCTAGTGCGCGGGCCGATAGACCTAAGTTTAGAGACTCTTAAAAAAAAAAAAAAAATAAAAAAAAAATAACAAAATAAAACAAAAAACAAAAAAAAACAGGCTGTCTATTTCAAACACAGGTATGCACTAAAAATAACGAGTCAGCATAAAAAATACGTCGGATAAAAAATAAATCCATTAATTCTTATATATATAAATAATACTTTATATATATAATCTAGCATTTTAGGCATTTCTTTATAATTCATAACACATTTTCTTTATAATTCATAACACATTTATCCACAAATGAGACAGCATCTCGTTGACGATAATATTTACGAAAAATAAATGAACCCAAGCTCAGAAACGAGGCACAATATTTAAAAACGAAACCAAGACATAGAAAAGTGAATACAATTTCTAGCTAAAACTCATCGAACACCACCCGTAAACATCCACATTTTGTGATTTTAGCTTTTACAAGATATTGCGAATTATATTGTCAATTATATTGTCAATTATATTGTCAATTATATTTGTTTTATCAAAAATGCATTTCGAGTCAAAATTTATTTTATGCTTTATGTTACGAATTAGTTTCAATGAAAAACTTCGAACCAAATGCTCTTTATCTATCTATCTATCTATCTATTTAGTATTTATCTATCTATCTATCTATCTTATATTTTGTATTTTTAAATTTGTAATCCTTATTTTTTCTTTTTTTTACAATCTTTCTACATTATTCTATTTTTGTAAAAATGTATCTCATCTGCATCGCATTTACTACACTTTTTGTCCAAGTTTATTTTTGGGCTACGTAGCAGCGTTCTTTCTATAAGCCATTTGTTTACTTTTAGCAGCATAAGCCATTTGTTTACTTTTCGCAACATAGACTTTGTGACCGACGAAATGTAATTCAGCGAAACTTAAGTTGCACACCAAAACGTAGGTACAAGTATATGTACTAATTAACATATATCTTTGCTGTGTCTAACAACATCGAGCACTATTACGTATACACCTTATGTATAAATTTGATGACTCTTTATCTGCTTGCCCGCGTATACACATCAGCACGCGCGTATATGCTTGTTTATATATGATCTATCTATCTATCTATCTATCTATCTATCTATCTATCTATCTATCTATCTCTCTCTATCTCTCTCTCTCTCTCTCTATATATATATATATATATATATATATATATATATATATATATATTAAAATTTCTCAGAGTTAGCCTATTAACATTAATCTACGTCCAGGTTTTTCCCAATATCAGTTTTCCTAAAAGAATTACTACTCTCCTAAGCCAATGTACAAAAAAATCAAACGAAAATGGTTGAACCCCTTAACACAAACATAAAACAATATTTCTACATGTGAAAGTACTTGACGTAATTTTCCGTTGACAATATGAATACAATAGCGTTTTCTAAATTCTTTTGGTTGCTAAGGACATTTTGTTTGTTGTTAATAGTTATTTTGTTTTCAATAAATTCATTCAGTTTTTACCTTAAAATGGTCCACATTGTACGAAACGCGTCGGTTAATAATACAGCTTACTTATTGTCTTTACCTTTATATATACACACACAAACACACACACACACACACACACACACACACACACACACACATATATATATATATATATATATATATATATATATATATATGCATCCGCTGAAGTTTTTATTATTATTTGAGACCTTCATAAAATTATGTAAAAAGTAAAACAATTATTTCCATTTCAGATTTATTTCATTCGGTCGTAAACACGCAAATAGGAAATGCAAAATGTAACATCAAAATTTGCTTCCCGTGACAAAATGCTACATTCACTGACTTAAGGGTTTGAAAACTAAGACGTCAGCATTTATTAAAAAAAAATCATCTCTAAATTATATTGTATTGCAGATTCCAAACATATTTCAAAATATTGCCATCGAAAAACCTTTTGAAATCCGTTACATAATTACCTGATACGCGTGTGTGCGTATATATATATATATATATATATATATATATATATATATATATATATATATATATATTTCTGTATGCGTCTGCATATAGTTACATATAAGTTAATTCATATGTGTAAATCTCTCAAAATATCTCTCTGTCTCGATTTATACATAAAATGATTGTACACAAGAAAAAAAAAAACTTAAAAAATAAGAAACACTGACGCTGGTTATTATATAACGTTTTTAAGGCAAACAGCATTTGTCATTATAACGCTCGATACCAAGAGATAGGGGGTAGTAAAAGTAATATAGAAAATTAGATGTTCATTATATTCAAAGTTTTCAAGAGACTTGATTGTAAAATATTATATATATATATATATATATATATATATATATATATATATATATATATATATAAAAAATATATTTTTAAGGTATGTTATATTTAAGGGTTAAATTTCTCAATATCAGGGATATATAAAAGTTGACAATGAAATCAACACACAGAGGCGACAAACTGTTTCATGCTAAACGCAATCGTCGGGCCAAGTGCGTTGTGTTTTTGCTCATCAGTGATGCATAGTTGCATAGCTGCATAGTGGGTTGTGCAATGTATTATTTTAACGGTTATGTTTGTGGGCGGTAATATATATATATATATATATATATATATGTGTGTGTGTGTGTCCATATGTGTATGTGTCCGTTTTTTAGTTATTAAATTTAAAAAAGTTTATGGTAGATGGCAATATGTTGCTATGTAGACTAGGTTGCATTTGTCATTCGTGTACATTTCGGGCTAGTCTGTCTTCAACGTTTCACGCGTGTAGTAGTGAGATAACTGAGGGCTGTTCAGTTTAGCAATGGCACGATATTATTCTATCGGTTATGTTTGTGGGTGATAATATATATATATATATATATATATATATATATATATATATATATATATATATATATGTGTGTGGGGGGTGTTTAATACGTTGGGAGCGGGTTCCTGACACCAAAACTAGGAAGAAAATCCATACAGATATATGTCCGTTTTTGAGTTACTAAGTTTAAAAGTTCATGGTAGATGGCAATATGTTGCTTTGTATACTATGCTACATTTGTCATTCGTGTACATTTGTGGTTGGTCTGTCTTCAAGGTTTCATGTGTTCAATAGTGAGTTTACTGAGAAGTGTTCAGTTTAATAATGACAGGATATTCATATCGCGAGCAGGCAGATATGATTTTACATACGGCCGCTTGGATGTCAATGGACGCGAGCCTGCATTACTGTATCAGATTGCGTTTCCAGACGGCAGTCGAGTCATCCAACGTTTGTTGCTGTTTATCGTGACGTTGCTGGGGCAGGATCCGTGGCACCATAAACTATGGATCGAGAAAGACCGAGATCCTCTCGTACGCCTGACCACGAAGAATACATTCTGAAAACTGCCGGTGACGATCCAGTTATTGACTCACGTCAAGTGGCCGTAGCATTTTATACATCTAATAATACTACATGGAGTGTAATTCAAGAGCAGTTCCTGTATCTGCATCATTTGCAACGTGTGCAGGGTCTTTTACCCTCTGATCCATCAACACGGGATAACAATTGTTGATAGTTTATTGCACAAACAACCGATCCATTGTTTGTCTCTTCAGTCTTGTTTACAGATGAGGCAACATTTGGAAGAAATGGAATAACACATTTATACATCAACATTTGTGGGCGGAACGGAATCCCTATGATACAATACATACAGGCTAGAGATCAGCATCAGTTTACAATTAATGTGTGAACCTGAATTGTAGGTGATTGTCTGGTAAGTCTATATTTATTCCGAACACACTTCCAGACCTGCTAGAGGATGTACCCCTGCTATTACAAAGACGCATGTGATTCATACATCATGGGGCGCCGACACATTTTAATCAAATTGTTCACGATGCACAGGCTGACATCTACCACGAAAAAGGGATAGGTAAGAGAGGACCGGCTCCATGTCTTGAACGTTCCCGCACACCTCAGTCCTTTAGATTTTTATCTGTAGAGCCCCCTTACACAGCAGACATTAATAATGCTGAGGCGCTTCATCAATGTGTCATGGGGGTCTGCGAAACCATTCGACACCGTGTGAGATTATTTGAAAGCGTCCGCCAGTCAATGATCCGACGGGTGCATTCGTGTGTAGAAGCAAGCGGAGGACATTCTGAACGTTTGTTATTAATTGTTGTGTTGAGGTACAACGATGGCCTTTTGGAAATATGCTTATGTGGACATTTTACCTTGTTTTGATGTTAGGAACCTGCCCCCCAAATTTTGTAAAAGTATTTCTGATATACCCTATATATATATATATATATATATATATATATATATATATATATATATATATGCTAGTAATCGTACACATGTACACCTCCATAATACAGATTATATATACTCTGCAATTTTCATGCGTTCAATTATCCCGTGAGATTTTGTCATGTGTTGGTACGGCTTTGTGGTTTTTACGATGGCTGACAATTTCGAGCTATTCGAGCTGACATCAATTTCTTCTCTGAAGGTTAACAAATCATATGTCAACACTCATGAAATTTTTCGACGGGCTTTTGGCCGAGCTCCAGTTTTAAGAGCCTTTAAAGTCCAGTCGAATCTCGTTTCAAAACGATGAGTGTTTGAATGTAGAAAAAAATTCATAAGCACGTTCAGGCCCGTTGTCGAACAATCGATCAGCTCTCTCCAATTATTATGGAATCTAACAAGAAATCTTTCTTGCACCCACTAATAATTCTAAATTGTTTTTGCTTTAGACCGCTTAAAATCTGCAAAATATTTCATACTGTAATTAAAACGAAAAAAAATCTATGTCACCTTGTGGTTTATTTAGAATCAATTCATGTTATCTTAAATTCTTATACTCTTTTCAGTTCCGACCAGCCTTCTCTTCTTGGTTGTTATCCTAACAACGTTTCGACCGTTGTACTCTTCTTCATTCTTCAGGTATCTGCTTTTCGTATTCGGTAAGCTAGGAGATTATAGCCGATCCCTTTATTCGATCCACGAGAGCACACTGTTCTCAGTCCGCTTTCTGTAATTAGGGGATGTTTCATATCACTACTCACCAGCATTATTCACCTATGTGTCGTTTGTCTGTTTTTTCCAGTGAATCACATTATATAATTTTTCTGTACAATTAGTTCCAGAGATTGAACTCTCAATTGTAGTGGAACCCGATGTGTTTTTAGGCGACGCTTTAATTCACTATGCCAACTATCTTATGAATAAAGAGGTCAGTTCGAAACTCCAGTAATCTTACCGAATAAGAAGGTAAACACCCGAAGATGTCGCGAGTATATTAAAGATGAAAACGCTGCCTCGAATGACAAAGTATATGACAGTTTAGCTTATTTTGGAACAAGACATCTAGTTGGTAAATGAAAGTCGAGTGAATTACATCTGCGAAACAGTTTTTATTCGCAAGCAAGTTCATAGGAACTTATCCACATAGAAAACGAAGAAATAAACAATCTTCAAACACAGCTCTACAAATTTAAATAATGTTATTATTGAGCGTATATTTTCTTTCAAATTGAAAGAAACGAATTACAAAGATCCTCACGAAACAATGTCTCACAAAATATTTTTGTTTTTTACAACAATGCACAAAACCAATTGTGTTAATACGATAAAAGAAACATAGACGAATTGCGTAATTAATTATACCTAAGGTTTGAATAATCAGCTGTGTACAACCTTGGTCAAATGTTTGTCAAAAAACTGAAAATTCAATACTAAACTATACGCGGTCGCATTGTGGACTCTTCCACAACAAGTCAGTTAACCCCTGCTAGGAAATGCACTATTACTGTTATAATTTTCACCATCACAATCTTACAAAATATAAGAAGCATTCATTGGTTAATCAGCTTCAATCTAGCTCGCTGATTGGTTAGTTCCGACCAATCAAACCGTCCGCACGCGACAAATCTGTTTTCCCGCTCAATATGCTCGGAGTCTCCCACGTGATACACTATCTTATATAAACAGAACACGTGTAAACTCCCTCGAGTTTCTTTTCATTCATCTCTCTCTCTCGCGTCTCATTTGCCAAGATGTAATCTTCAAGAACTCCCGTCTTAGCCTTTGCGCTCAGACGTTAAAGAACATTATCAACATTCACGCAAGTACGAACTCTGAAATCTCTTCTGAACTTTTAGCAACTTGTGCAATACACAATTCCAAACATGCTAAAGAAACTTTATTCTTCTAAACTACAGTTTAATAATTACTTTCACTTTATGAGCTCGAATACAAATATTTACCTAATCTAAGAGACACAACTCTGGCTAACCTTTTCACTCATTATTCATGGATGTATACCAAATATTAATAAATTCAATTGTTACGTTTTGAAACAATATGTTTATGAATCATTATTTCTCTATCTTATATTAATTGTTGTGGATGGAAGATTATTGAACACACAATTTTAAGCCTTCTGATAATTCAAACATTGTATTCCTCTCCAACACACACATCACACATCCACAACAGTATTTATAACACAGAAATAGTCTTCTGGGATCTAAAAGTTAGATTTACTAACGTCAGAAGTTGCATTGGTTAATGTTTCCCAATTTTTAAATATCTATAAACATACACATAGTCGTTGGAAATTTACAGCCTTCATCACGTTTGAAAGGACGTCACTGATTGGTTAATATAAACGAATGTGGAAATTTAAATCGGAACCCATGTTTTGAACAAAAATGAGTTTTCAGTGATAGCCAGCCGGTTATGTGCCATGCGTGATACACGCATCGGCGATCATGTATTTTTCGATACATGACTGACAAGGCAGATTTTTTTTTCCGCAGTAGTTTGCCATTTCTTTCTGCGGTAGACCAGTTGCCATCGAAGGCTATAGAACCCGGTTTGTTCTGTTATTTACCCATAGCAGGGATGAGAATAAGAGGATTCATACCTTTCCCAAAGCACGTAAGTGAATTCGAACTCGGCTTTCCGATTCCTCAATCCGAGCCGCCATCCATTACTCCACCGTGCCTCCTCTTAGAGATAGTACCTAAATCTATCGGATTTTCTACAATTTCTTTACGAGGTTCCACAGAATCTTTAACACTTAGATTATAAGACATTTCTACGTTGAAGTAATTTATGTAAAGAAATACCAGATGTCTGAATCGAATTTAATGTCCATCAGGAACCTTTGCAGACAATTGTTCTCATCTATGTTGTTGCTATCGCAACATTTCGGTCGTTGAGTCACCGGCCTTCTTTTGGGGCATGTCGATCTGGGTAACATACAGGAATTCTTTATTCAATCTACAGGGTTAGCTTGTTCTCGTTCTCTGAACATATCCTGGGATATCTTGTCTAGTTCTTATTTAGTATGTCTCGGTTATTGCTAACATCTTTTCCAATGAGTCCAAGTACACACTGCTCGACCCAGGGATTGAACTCAATTTTACTATGTCAGAAAATTCACGAACTAACGTTTTAAGCCTGCAGGCTACTGTTCTGTGGAAATCTATCATCGTAGATTAAATAAAGGGTCCAGTGCGAAATTCGCTGTGGATTAACAGGATCCATATATACCTGATGAAAGCCGGCGCACACAAGCCGAAACGTTGATTAACAACAGAAATAGTCCAGCCTATATTTCTGAGCTGAGGTATTATGTACACTATTTACATTATTCGAACTATTGTTCTCATCTTTGTCGCCATATTTATTACAACGTTTCGGCCGTTGTACGCCCCGGCCTTCTTCAGGTGGTTGGAATATCGAACTGAACCCTTTATTTCGTTCACTGGGGTAGATTGTTCTAGTTCCACTGCCATGTTTAATGGATGTCAGTTATCAGTTATCTCCTGTTAATTCCCCTCTGAAAGTTCTCCACTGCCTACCCGGGTATTGAACTCACACGCCTTGGGTCCTGTCACTGGATCTAACTAACGCCAGGACACATGGGGCAGTGGATAAAGGCGTTAGTTAGATAACTGATAATTGACATCCATTAAACATGGCACGTGGAGATAGAACAGTTTAACCCAGTGAGCGAAATAAAGGGTTCAGTTCGACATTCCAACCACCTGAAGAAAGCCGCAGCGTACAACGGCCGAAACGTTGTAATAAATATGGCAACAAAGTCCGAACAATATAAATAATGAGAAATTGTCCTCATGTAAGTGTGTAAATATTATATATTTTTGTTTCCTTAAAATGTGGGCGGATCGGAATCCCTATAATACAATACAGGCTAGACATCAGCATCAGTTTACGATTAATGTGTGGGATAGAATTTTAGGTGACTTTCTGGTACTTCCATATGTTCCTCCAGCACGTCTTACATGCGCTGTCTACAGGAAATTTATTTCGAACACACTTCCAGACCTGCGAGAGGAAGTACACCTACTAATACGAAGACGCATGTGATTCATACATCATGGGGCGCCGGCACATTTTAATCACATTGTTCACGATGCACAGGCTGACATCTACCATGAAAGAGGGATAGGTAGGAGAGGACCGGTTCCATCGCTTGTACGACCCCCGACCTCAATACTGTAGATTTTTATCTGTAGTACCATCCTGCAAGCTACTGTTCCGTGGAAATCTACCGTCGTAGATTAAATAAAGAGTCCAGTGCGAAATTCCCTGTAGATTACCTGGGTCGACATATACCTGATGAAAGCTGGAGCACACAACTGCCGAAACGTTGATTAACAACAGAAATAGTCCTGATGTAAATATGTAGAAAAATACATAATTTTCTTTTCTTAAAATGTCTCCCGGCTTTCCTGTCAACTATGTCGAACTTTTGTCTTTCTGATCCCTTTTAATTTTTATTAGCAGTAGAGCCCGGTGTTGCCCGGGGATGTAACAGTAAGAGATAGATCAAGTATTGACCATCATAAAGACTGAAAAATAAAATTGACAAAGATTATTGTTTAAGGTTGACGGACACGCATGTCTTAATTATTTTTTTTTTGTTTCATTTTTTTTTATGAATTGGTCAAACTCAAACAAAAACATCGTTTTCAATTGTTATGAGTCTACCAATTGAATAGAATTTTATTATAAACAATTGTCTTGTAAATGGAATTTTTAAAGCATTCTGAATGTAAAAATAAAGAAAAAAGTGTGCAAGGCAATAAGAAACACTACCTGCCAAAAAAAAAAGTGAATTTTTGTTGAAATCGGTTGAAAAATGTAAGAAATTCGATCCCATATATAAACGAACACACACACACACAACCTGGGTTTTATAATAAGTATAACTCGATATGATTCCTCTTAATCGTGTTTTCAAATTGATTTCATGCAAAAACAAATTTCCAATTTTTGGCGCTGTCAGAACCACCGCAAGGTAATTTTACGTAGTCCTGTGAACTTTTGTTGAAATCGGTTGAAAAATGTAGGAAATCCGATCCAATATATAAACGTACAGACACACACACACACACACAATCTGCGTTTTATAATAAGTAAGATTATTTTTTTGTTTTAATCATTTCACCTCAAGCAAGGTCGAAGTTCCATTAGTCCCCAGGGAGTTACAGAGAGTGAAAGTGAGAGAAAAGACTAGCGAGCCCGCTCGGACGACCTTCATTTCACGATTTGGTAGGAATGATTGAATTAAATCAAACAATCGTTCTGTAATACCGTAGTCCTGAAGCTTACGTAGAAGACCAACATGCCAAACTCTGTCAAATGTCTTTGAGATATCAAGAGACACAGCTCGAGCTTCACCGTTATTATCAAGAGTTTGTTATACGTATTCAGTGATGGCTGCAAGCACATCAGTGGTAGACCGGGCAAAATGGAATCCATATTGTTTGTCAGAAAGTAAGTTGTGAGGGGTAAGATACTTAACCACTTCAGCATTGATTAAAGCCTCGAATACTTTGCCGAAAAGCGGTAGGAGACGAATAGGGTAATAGTTAGAGGGGTGAGAATGTTGTCCAACTTCTCACTAACCTTTACTCATTTCCCTTTAACCTAAGTATCCCCCTTGCGTCTTAGTGGCTTTAATGACTTTCTCGGGGGGAAACCATTAAAATAAGCATGAGACAATTTATTGATTGTATGTTCCTATCGACTTCAATTTTGTGGTTGGATAATGACCGAGCTGTTTTATATTTTTGGATTGTTTTGTTTTTATTAACATTTCATTGTTCCTGGAATTACTGAATCTATTGTCGTTCGCTTTTCTAATTATTTTAAAGTCCGCTATTCTTTGTTAATCCCGCAGAAACGTTTCATTATTCCTTAAGATTTCAAGTGAGGATTTTTCACTTTATAAATCAAGCGTTTGATGTTGTTTTCTATTGAATGAAAGAACAAACAAAAGTATAGAAGCTTCTTATTCTGACATTATTTCATTATCGAGTTGTTTATCTCTGCATATTTAAGTGACAATTTTTCTCTCATCATTAATGAAGCGCGTGATAATATTTTTAATTGGAATATTTTTCTCCATTGAAGCAATGCTGTTTTTAATTGATTGAAATATTTGTCTTTGAAAGAACATGTTAGTCCTCTATTCTCAGATCATTCTATTATCAAGTTGTTTAAAGATAGATAAGTGATAATATTCTGCTATCAATAATCAAGCATTTAATAAAATATTTAAATGAAATGAAAGTTTCAGTTTTTAGACCAACAGAATTCAGGATATTTTTGTATCTGTATTAATAATTTAATATTGATCCGCTGATCTAAGGATCTATAAGCAGTAATTAGCTTAAATACTTCATGGTATTTTTGTTAAGAGTTCAATTAATTATTCTTCCAAAATCTTAAAGAAATAGAGTAAATAGTTTATTTTATCATATCACAAACCTGTCGTAAGTTTCCGAAATAAGTGACCTATGTGTTATATAAATACATATCATTATTATATATAAGTATATCTCTCTATATAATTCCGTACTTCTGTTTGTATGCTTGTTTACTTTTTGTATTTGGAGCTTATTAGCTGAAATTTGGCGTGTGACTTTCTTTGGTGCCTGAGAAGGTTTTGGGCCTGTCGCCGGCAGGCAGATCGTGACCAGCCCACGGATTAAGTGCAAATTTTAATGGTTTTCTATATATAAAAAAAAAAAAAAAAAAAAGAATGGCCAGAAAGCTTGAAATTGAGTTTCTATGGACAAAGGGGAGGGGGATATTAGGCATGAGATTTATCTTTATTTTCGACAAAAACTTTATCAGAAATTAGAATATTGTATTTGAATGTTATCCTTTCATGTATGCTATGTTTTTGTATTAATAAAGAAGTTTATAAAATGTTTACATTTTTACGCAATAGGTTATTTCGTCTCGGGCAACTCCAGGTACATCTGCTAAGACCGCATAATCTGTGAAAAACGATTACAAATGCAAGAAGCATTACGTACAAAAAACAAAAAAAAACATATTTACATTTAACAAGAAATATGGTCAAAAACAAAACAAAAAAATAATAAATTAAAAAAATCCTTACAACAATACTTTCTTTCGGTTTTAATCATATATATATATATATATATATATATATATATATATATATATATATATATTACATGAATCATTCATACAAAAAACAAATATAGAGGTTAATGATTTAAATGGCGAGAATACATCTTCGCAAACAATTTCAATAAAGTACACCAACCCCGAACCTGTATATGAATGATATGAACCCTGTTTATAAATTCCAGTTTCATAAGGTCTTTTTTAGTTTTCCCAAGCTTTCGTCTGTTCCTACAGACATCCTCAGGTATGGAAATACATTTGTTCTTGTTTTTTACTTCTCGATAATAAGAGATATTATATAAATATAGATGTAATCCGAAAAAATGCTATGAGATATGTGTTATTGTTTTGGAACGTGCGGTCGCAACGCTGAGTTTGAATTTTAATTTTTGTGCGTTTTTGTACAAATATACGCACAACCTTAAAATTAAAATACATTAAATTCGATAGAGTAGTAGAGCATAATAGTATAAACTGCTTTTAAAAAAAATATAAACATCGTAATAGCGAAATTCTTGTTTCAAAACTGAAACTTCAATTCAAATTCAGTCATACGAAGTAAACTTAACTTTAATTTGTATGATAGAATTTATTTGCGATGATTATATATTTAAAAAAAATAATCAAAATATTATATATATACGTGTGTGCGTGTTTGTGTGTGTGATTTATATATATATTATTTATATATTTTTATGTGCGGTACTTATTAGAAAGCGCTCAATATCAGTGATAGAGCTAAAATATTTTGTTTTATGGATGTCTGCGCATCGCAAAGCGTGAAACCTAGGGTTACAAACTCACATCCATATATATATATATATATATATATATATATATATATATATATATATATACAGTGTAACCCGGATATAAGAGACCCGGATATAAGAGAAATCCGGATATAAGAGAGATTTTCTCTGGTCCCAAATTAGAGCCTGTGTTAATGTATATAAAATAGACCAAACCTGGATATAAGAGAAACCCGGATATAAGATACTTCTTCTCCGGTCCCGACAACTCTCTCTCTCCCTCTCTCTCTCTATATATATATATATATATATATATATATATATATATATACAGGTGTAACAGAAAAATTGTCCAAGGCGTAACAGCATGGGATAATTGTTCATAAGTAAGCACAGAGGATGGAGGTGTGAGTTTTTTTCATCCCATAATAAACTGGAACATAGACAAACCATATTGACAATTGCGCAAAATATGTACGCTTACTTTTCTATTCAGCGCAGATCTGATATTTAATTGGTTAATCAAGACACACCCACAAGTCAAATTTTAATTTCGACTTTATGTTTCCCCACCCCTTTAGAAATGATCTAAGTAGAAGATCAAACATATATATGAGCGATTACGTAGACATACAGTTGAACGAATAACTATTTAATCAAGGCGCAGACAAAACAATGATCATTGTACTTAAACAGAGCTATAAAATATATATCAATAATTACACATATACCTATGGTTACAGTACAACTTAGAGTTTCATGGCTTTCCCACTCATCAGATACAATATGTTACGAATTGTTCAATACAGTTAATTTTTTAAAATTTCTGGGTCTCATGGAAGCTGGGCTACATTTTATCTGGATTCAAAGTTCAAGATATAATGTGTAATTACTAATATATATATATATATATATATATATATATATATATATATATATATATATATATATATATATATATTGGATATCTGAAAATATATAATATATATCTCAGAGATCTGAAAATATATGTATATATATATCTCCGAATCGTGAGTTGTTTATGCATTTCCACAGTTTTCATCAGATTTCGATGAATTATTTTTGTTTGATAATTCTCCAGTGCCGGTTTTGATTCCAAATTTTTTGGCGACAATGGCTCTCCACTACTTCCTGTCCCTTATAACTCTCAGCAACGTTTTACTATTTACTATCTGTTCTTGTATATATATCTTTCATAAAAACTTTAATAAAAATAGTTTTAATTATTACAATAATATTATTTATTATTATAAAGTTCCCTTTTTAGCCCCCCTCCCCGATTCAAATTGTAACCCCCACAATTTGAGAATGTGCCTCAGTTGCACCCAAATGTTGTTACCAATATTGATTTTCAGGTGGGATGACTTTAAACTTAAACTACTCCAATTGAACGGCAAAAATTCTCAGTAATGAAAGACCCGGACAAAGACGGGTTATACTGCTAGTATATGTATAAGTCTTCTATAAGTAAGCAACTAAATAATATACTTTTTCTACTATCATATAAATTTTCTATATTTTTATAAGTATTTTTTAATATATCAAGCATTATTACAGCGAACACTTCGTATTTGAAACAGACACAAGATTTTTACAATTATTAAGCAGTGGAATAGGAAATGTCCACTATAATAACGTTTAAAGTAACAAGTGTCAGATTAAAAATAGAAATTGATATGTATGTATATAAACACACACACACACACACACACACACACACATATATATATATATATATATATATATATATATATATATATATATATATATATATATATATATATATATATAATAATAAAAGGTTTAATTGGATTATAAATATGTATAATAATACAATACATGCAGGAGACACTGGATTAGTGGATTGAGGAATCGGAGAGTCGAGTTCGAATTCCAGTCGAATCCATTACATTCATTTACGTGCTAATAGTCTTGGGAAAGGTATGAATCTTTTTCTCTCCCCCAGCTATGGGTAAATAGCAGGACAGACCGTGTTTTATAGCCTTGTATGGCAACTGGTCTACCGCAGAAAGAAATGCCAACCTAGTGCGAGAAAAAAAACTGTATCGTCAGTCATGTATCGAAAAGTACATGATCGCCTATCACGCATGGCACAAAACTGAGTGATATAAATATTATATGTAAGCATATATATATAGTATATATAGTATATATATATATATTATATAAGCATCTATAGTATATATATATGTGTAAATTGATAAGTATATATATAAGTATTATATATATATATATATATATATATTACTATATACATTATTGCTATAAAAATGTTGAAAGAGATGTGTATGTTCATAAAATTCTAGTGTGACATCAAAATATTCATCACACAAAATTGCATTAAATGAACGATTGTAAATCTCTGGAAATAATCGACCTCTTTACTTATCGTGGTCGATTAGTAACAGATCAGTACCAAATAACTGGACAGTTGGGAATATTGATTATTTTAGCAAAAACCAACACCATTTCAGTTCTTCACTGGCATCATGATGCGGCTGCTGTGAATCTAGGAATAGAATGTAATGCTTTGCTATTTCATTTGAACAATTTCATTTGAATTTAAACTGATGCTTATCTTATATTGGAATTAAAAAAAAACTATAGAGAAACGCATTTTTATTAAGTTCACAGCCTCAAAATAATCTTCATTAAAAAAGAACCCTTGCCTATAAACTAATTAGGAAACCGTTTTAAAACAAATCTCTAAATCTCTCTTCATATCTGAGAGAGATATATCCGAAAAATGTTCGAAATTGCAGATAGTGTTGAGTAGGAGAGATAGTATGCTGTATTTTACACATACAATTATGAAATCTAATTTATAAATTAAACGCAATATAAGATTAACAAGAATAATTAATAATAAAATAGACCAGTAATAATAATAATAATCCTAATAATAATAATAATAATAATAATGACAAATCAAACTAACCGCCTAGAAATTGTTATTAGAGACTTCAAACAAAACAAGTGCCTCCTTATTGATATGGCAGTCCTTGTGGACTGCAATGTATCTTTGAATATCTTCAAAAAGCTATCAAAATACTAGGACCTTGAAATTGAAATCTCAAAAATGTGGCACATGGGAACATCAACGATCCCTGTTGTATTTGCAGCCCTTTGATTGGTTGGAAAAGATTCCAGTAGACTAACTGAAGGGATTCCTGGAAGCGCATGCCTTAAAGAAATCCAAAAAATTGTTCTCATGAGTACAGCCCACACCTTTCGAAGGGCGTTATCTCTGTAAAATATTTTTTTTTTGTCAGTGGAAAATGTCATTATGCCATTTCTAACCTTAGATCTCTGGGCTGGACCCGGAACGAAATGTGTACACACCAGAAATCAAAGGAAATAATAATAATAATAAATGTGGCACATGAGAACATAAACAATCTCTTTTGTAGTTCAAGCCCTCGGATTTATT
The DNA here is from genome assembly GCA_903632075.3 of Acanthosepion pharaonis. Lineage (NCBI taxonomy): Eukaryota > Metazoa > Mollusca > Cephalopoda > Sepiida > Sepiidae > Acanthosepion > Acanthosepion pharaonis. Next base: position 476,742 of record CAHIKZ030004617.1, on the reverse strand, counting down.
GGAAAAGATTCCAATAGACTCAGTGAAGTGATTCCTGGTAGCCCATGTCTTAACGAAATACAAAAAATGTTCTCACGAATGCAGCCCACACCTAACGATTAATTGCTCATTGGAAAATGTCATGATGCCATTTCTGACTTTAGCTCTGTGGTTGGGATCTGGAAAGAAATGAGTACACACCAGAAATCAAAGGGAATAATAATAATAATAATAATAATAATAATCTGGTAGTCCAAGCCTTAAAAGAAATACAAAGAAATTGTACTCACAAGTACAGTCGGTACCTAATAAAGGGCTTTATCTATGTAAAATATGTGTGATTTTAGATTTTTTCCCTGAAAAAAATGCTCGTTTGAAAATGTCATGATGCCATCTCTGGCCTTAGGTTTCTGGTTGGAACCCAGAAAGAAATGAGTATACTCCAAAATAATAATAATATATATAAGTAGGAGTTGCCCAGTTTACACTTTTCAGTCTCGATAGAGCTCAAACGCGTCTCTACGTCCTTGTGGGTGATGAATTATTTCCCACCTTACAACCCCTTTCCTCCAAACAAAACGTCGCAAGCCTATCGCTATTTCCATGGAAAGTGTTCACGCAAACTACAATCTTCAGTTCCAACAATTCTAACCATCACAGCTAAGACGCGCCAAGCTACGCACATAAGTAGCGACCCCCACCATTCTCTTCACATTCCACTGGTGGGATGTAAGTCGCACTGGAGCAGCGTCTTCTCACGAACCGCTGTTTTGTGTAATCGTCTCCCAATAGGATGCTTCCCCAATCACTACAACCTTAACCTGTTCAAATCTACTGCTAACCGTTATATTTCCCACATATCTCCATAAAATTTACTTCTTAGTTTGTAATCCTCTACCCTGAGTGGCTCTTGGGATTTGTATAGGATGAACATTATTATAAAAAATATTATGCTAGAATTAAAGTTACCTAATGGACATTAGTTGAGGCAGTTTTCTGATATGAAGTCAGTTGCACTTGCATCTTTATTTATTTGAATCATTACACCCGAAAGAAGGCGATAATGTCCCTAAGACGCAAGAGGTTTGTTGAGATGTTGTGAGTTTCCCGCGTGTCGGTGTATGAATCAAGACAAACACAGTTGTAGAGGAAAATACTGGTATATTCATAAAAGCAATTAACAACAGAGTGATTAGTAGAACGAAGGTTGGTTAGTACGAAACAATATCCAAAGTCTATAGTCCAACGGTATGTACCGGGTAAGCTTATCTGGACTGCTCACGCTGACTCTCTCTCTCTGACGCTCTCCTCACTCTCTCCAGAGCTGACTTATATAAGAGGGACCAGTCCATTACTAGTTAGAAGGTGGGTGCGCCCCAACAAGGTTCATGGAAGTGAAAGAGTGAGAAGACTTTAGGGAGAAGAGAGGACAATAAAAACAGATTTCAGGAAGAGAGAATATGACAATTGGCGTTGTATTTCATTTTTTAAAGATTGGAGGTTGCAGCTAAAGAAGAATTTGGAAAAATTTTTCCAAAGTCGAGACACGAAATTATTAGAATGGAACATACGGGTGTATCTAGGTAGTTTAATAAATAAAACGGTGGGACCTAGTTGCCAATCTAGTAGCACAATTAAATTCATGCAGTCGAGTTACCATGGAAACAATGTGGGAACTTTTCCTCTCAGAGCTCACTTTTACTTCATTTTTATTTACAAACAATTATTTAGTATTGTAGAAAAAAAGGCTGATCAAAACTCCAGCTTTGGCAGAGTTTGAAATTGTTTACGTGATCTCATGGGCGGTGTGTGTGTGCGGTGGGTATATTATCCACAGACGCAATGTCGCAACCCTTTAACTACTGTATCGCTCTTTCTATGGCAAATGTTAAGATTTTTAGACCATTACAATTACGACAGGCCTTGCAATTTTCACAGAGTCGAATTTCCCTCCGTATTGTAAGAGACGATTAACTACATCCCCTTCCTGGGTAAGACGATAAACTACATCCGACAGCAAGGCCTCTGATCAGGTGGGTTTGAGGTGCGTGGAACCACCACTTAATTGCTGGTGTTCCCAGGTCCACCCTGACCCGGGGTGGTAGCACCTGTTAGGATACCAGCTATGCGCAAATAGTTAACACCAAATTGCGATGAAAATACCAGCAATACATTTTTGTAAAAAGTTATTACCAGCAATGAATTTTTAAAGGAAAAAAATTATTACCAGCAATACATTTTTGAAAAAAAATATTACCAGTAATATATTTTTGAAGGAAAAAAAAAATTACCATCAATAAAAATCTTGTCCGCATTAAATAACCCATTAAGGTTGATATCCCGTAAAACAAAACAGACCAAACCGTATTCTAAGAAGAATGTTCCACTCAGAAAGTTTTTTTTCCCAAGAACTGCTACTTTGTGGAACAGACTTCCTTGAACACTAAATTCTTAATCTGTTCAAGACAAAGGTTAGGCGATATCTACCCTTCGTATCATCAGAATCTTTACTTCCTATTATCTCCTCTTTCGCTCATATTATACCTTGTTTATCTTAACCATTTTAACTCTATCTTGAGTGGATTCTGAGGCTGTGAATCCTGTTTGGGTTTATGTGTTGAGGTTATCAAATGTAACTGCGTGTTCTAAGAGCATTTATCTATTATATATTTAATGATTCAAGAAAAACAATCAACAAGGCTCCAATTGTGCATCAATAATAAAATATATATTGAAACAATAACATACAAAACAATCATGCAATGGTGTGTCGTAATTAAGGGAGAAAAAGTTGCTTCCTTTCCACTGTATTCCGATTAAGATTTAATGTTCAAAAGAATTTCTCTTGAATAAGAATGTTCAGGATTCTATGTTGAATAGAGTCTGGTGTTAGAATAGAATACAGTTAATTAAGAAGTGTGTTGTTTCGAGTAAGTAAGAAAGTTCTGGTTCATGAACTTGGCATAGTCACAGAGAGGAAGAATATGTGTAATGTGATACAAAAATCTGTGTCTGTGTTGTGAGTAAAGTCGTGGATTTGTGTAGACAGGCGTAATAGCTGAACTCTACTGACGACTTGCGAGAAAGTCGGTAAGAGATGTTGACAATGATCTTTAACGTCTGAGCGCACGGTTAAGACGGGAGCTCTTGAAGATTACATCTTGGCAGTAAGGAGAAAGATGAATGAAGAGGAACACAAGAGAAGCTTATTTGTGTTTTGTTTATATAAGGCTGTGTATCACGTGGTAGGCTCCGAAGCTTGTTCGCGGGAAAATTATTCGATTGGTCGGAATTGAGCAATCAGAAAGCTAGTTTTGAGGAGATTAGCCAATGAATGCTTGCCGTATGATCTGTATGTATGTATGTGTGATAGCGATGATGATCGCTACAAAGCTTTTATTAGCTGAAAATTAATGGATCTCGTTATTGAGATTGCTGCAGTTTTGGGGGGGGGGTATTATGTTTGCTAGTGAGCTATCCCAAATGACTTGACTCACTTTATAGTCCACCAATAGAAGGTTAACCAATCAAAAGACGTAGAATATTCAATCCGTCGTGTATAAAGGCGGCCATTTTGTCTACTCTACCCGAATGTCCAGTCCAGCTTGTCAGGCGAAGAGAAACAGAAGGACGAACTATGCTCTGCTACTTTTTACCAAGATATCCACTGCTAACCTGAACAACGCTTTCCTACTGTCTTCGAAATATTCACTGCTAACCTCTGGATTCTATACTCAAAGACGTCCGTCATCATGAACAACAGAGATAATGAAATTACTGTAAGTATCTTGCTTGTAAGACAGGTTAAAGTTGACGAAGTTGTCAAACTTTCTGTATCTTAAATTATTTAAATTGTAAAATATGTTAAAGTTGACGAAGTTAACCAGACCTCTGCATCTTAAATTATTTTGGTTCACTCTTTAAGAAGTGATATTGTATGTCGATAAATCCTGTTTATTCAGAATAATCGGTCGCATTTGATATCGATTCAAAATAAAAAGATTGTTCGAAAAAATATAGTCACTTATTTTTAATTCTTCAACATCGTATACCATCAAGCATTTTTTCAATAAAGGGCGATAACTGCTTAAAACGCTATCTTTAAAATAAATGAATAAAAACTGAACAGTTGACACAACAGGTCAGCTATATTTTTCTAGCACGAAGAGTTTTAGTAATTTCTATTGTAAAATTATATTTCTAGATACCAAAGAGCGATAAAGTTAAAATTTTGCTTCTCTTTTCTTATATTAATATAAAATT